>PVJX010014131.1:0-45655 GCA_004027295.1 Dolichotis patagonum
GGTCCAATCAGCTATGGCTGGTGGAAGGTCATATAATATAGTTGCTTATAGCAATAGTTTATAAATGTGTGCCAAGAGTGATCACCATAATGACACTGTTGCCATTGGTTTCCATAATTATGTTCTCCCATCCCAGTCCCATTTCATATCCGCACTTCTCCTGGAATTTCTTAGTGCACCCATGTTAATACTCCCTAGGACCTCATCCATGCCTTTCCCAGTAGTTGTGCCACTGTTTTATTGAGAAGAGGATTTTCAAGCCCATATCTCCAAGTGGGCTCCTTTAACATTCAGCAAATGATAACTTCATTCCATAGCTAGTTCAGCCTGTCTCTTCTGGAAATCTTATCCTTAATAAATAATGTATCTGTTATTAGAACTCTCTTTCCAATTTCCTACTGCACTGCTCCACTTGGATGCCAACATATTCAAAAATGAACTTATCCATCTCCAAAAGTAATTTGAATTCTTGATTTTTTTTTTCTGTACTTGCTCAACTTACTACTGTGAAGGGAAAAGGTAATGGTCATTTGTTCATCATTATACCTCTCACTCTGGCACATGATAAATGTGAATTAAATCTTTGGAGATTAGGTAACTAAGAATAGTTAACTGTCACTTAATCAAGACATTTGAGATTCTTTTTATCCTTTGTTTTGTCCCTAACTTTATGTAATATTAGCCATATTTGTCTCAGAGTTACTTCTTTAAAAATAGTCCTGTCTAATCCCCATGATATGGCTGTTCTTATACATCTACCTGAACTAATGAGAGAAGCTTAAGTGTTCCTTTGCTCTCCACTCACTCCCTCTCATTCAATCTCCATTGTAATGTGTTTCATTAAGTTTATTTATTACTGTGATCTTTACAACTACCTACTTCTAAATATAGATGTTTAGGAAACTGCTTCTTTGTTAAATAATATTATGATTTTCATTCTGCTAAAAACACACATATCAAATCCTTTTTCCTGCCCTATGGCTCAACTGAGAGGTGACAGAATTTTTATGAAGCAGTGCATTGTGGGAGGCAGTTACACCACTGGAGTCATGACCCAGAAGTGGATATTGAGAATTCAGCCCCTTCCTGTTTCTACCGCTTGTCTTCCATGAGGTGAGCTATTGCCTTTCCACACACTTCAGTCATGAGGTGCTGCCTTACTGTTTGACCAAAAGCAATGGAACCAGTCAACCACAGAATAAAACCCTGAGACTGTGAGCTGAAATAAGTTTTCCTCCTGCTGATAAGTCATGTATCGCAAGTATTTTGTCCCACAGTGACAGAAAGCTTCTAATACAGGTGATAAACCCAAATTCCGTACCAATGTCATTCAAGGTTGCTTTCAGCTCTATCTCCCATAAATTTTTTCTTCTTCCCTAACGTTTTCTATGTTCCAAGCACAACTGAATACTAACTGAAAACCTTCATTTTCATCTTTATCTGCAAAATTGTGATTCATTTTCAAAATCAGTTTAAATATTACTACTTCTATCAAATCTGTATCATCGCCCCCAGTCTCATTTCCTTTTTTCTTTGTGACCAAATGTTACCTCACACATAGCTCTTCGATAGCACATGGCAAGTTACATTATGTTTAAACATACGTATTTCCCTCAGCTAGATGACAGCACAATTATCCCATATGTCTGTGTCTTCAGCAGTTAGTGGAAGCCATGACATATAAAATATGCTAAGTACTTGTGAGATGATAATGGTTGCAAGCAGCCACTGAAAGTGGGAAACCATAAAAATTACAAAGAACCTGTAGTAACAAATATGGAAAGAGAGGAAGTACAAGAAAGAGAAAGGGAACAAGGGAGGGAGGGACAGATGGGTAGAAAGGAAGAAAGACAGATAGGCTCAAGGATCACATAATGTTTACCTGCAAAACTTTTTCACAAAACAGTCTAAAGAATTTAATGCAATGGCAATTATATTTTGACCAATTTCCTTTATTTTTTCAGCTCAGAAAAATCTATGGAATACCATTAAATGCATGCATAATTGAATTTGAAAAGATTGAAAGTATAAAAGAACACATTAAAATGGGCTTATAGAAGTATTTCTAAGATTAATCAATTAACATGAAATTTTTCTATCAGGAGGAGAGTAAACCTACTTTTCACAACATTGCATCATGTACAAAGATGTGAAATTTTCTAAACCTGAAAATATTTCTTGATTTTAACTGAGTCAGATCTTTTCATGAGCATAAATTCTGAAATCTTTAAATAAATATGCATAAGGTAACATTGTAGTTAGGGACTGCAAGGAGAACAAGACAGTACAAGACACATAATTTATAGTATTATTTATAATAGTCACCCAAGGAGTCAGATAAACACACCAAAGACTTAGAAAATCCAGCAGAGGGCATGGATCCCATGACAATCACTTGCATAAATTCAACTGAAAACCCACAGCCCAAGATAATGCCTCCCACAAGTCCAACTGGAGGCCTAGAGCCCATGAGAATGACTCACGCAAGTGTGTATTATGGATCTTTGCTGGGAGACCTAAAAGTTAGCAGTGGAAGCCAGAAAGTCTGTGCCAGCAGGATGAAGGATCTGTGCCAGTAGGTTGAAGGTTCTGCACTGGAGCCAGGAAGCAACACTCAAAGTAAATATCAGGGCTTCCCGGAAAAGTACAACAGCCATCGTCAGTGACTATGAGGTCCTGAGCTCCTCTGATGATGAGAACAGCTGAGTTCATATTAGGAAGCCAGCGTGACAAGCTTCTCTTGGAGATGGAGCAGCACACCGTCTTCTCTTCTGGATCCAGGAAGCGATGCTCAACCTAAGGACCAGAGCTCCCCCAAAGTGAACCACAGCCATTCTCAGCAACAATAAAGTCCCAAGCTCCTCTGATGATAAGTTCTTATCAAGAAAGTTCTTATCAACTTTCAAGTTGATAAGGCTCTAGGCCTCCAGTTGCACTTGTGGGAGGCAATATCTCGGGCTGTGGGTCTTCAGTTGAATTTATGCAAGTGATTGTCATGGGATCCATGCCCTCCGCTGGATTTTCTAGTTCTTTAGTGTGTTTATCTGACTCCTTGGGTGACTATTATAAATAATACTATAAATTATGTGTCTTGTATTGTCTTATTCTCCTTGCAGTCCCTAACTACAATGTTACCTTATCACGTTCTTATCAACAAAGAATCTCAGCAAGCTTCTCCAGGAATACCCACGGCAACAGAAGAACCAACAGCACCAAACAACAATACCACCTCTTCCTCTCCAGGTCTCTTGTTTATGTTAGCAACAATCCGTTGGGCCATCTATACTTGGCACAATTCTGATTCACTTTGGGTGGTGTTTAAGTTAACCATCAGATTTTAATCCACCACAGCAGGTAATACCAGTCAAGCACTTCACAGCAGAATGAACCTTTTTTTTTCAAAATATACAGTATTTCTTTCCAAAATGAATTATCCTTCATCCTAACATCAAAGACTGTCATTTTATTTACCCTTATCAATGATAAATGAAGAGATACTTGTCAGTTCCTGTTATGAGCCAGAATCAGGTCCACCACACTCTCTTATTTCTATTTTATTACTATGGTTTTGCAATAAATAATGTTTTCATTCACCCTAGGGAGTGTGTACACTTGTGTAACATATCTGGCTTTTGTAGAAATTTTCCTTCCCTTCCCCAACATCTTCCCTCCTGTCTCTAGACCTTCTTTCCCCCATTTTTATTTGCATTGTTTTTGTCTGTTCATGTTTGCAACATATGATGTTTACATTCATCTTGAGTATTTGATACTTTTTCATGACACATTTTAAACCTTTTTTCATATTCTTTCTTACCCCCTTTCCTTACCCTAAGTTTGTTGAACCTATTCCCATTTCAAAATATCTACCTCCCTGATTTCCTTTCATAATATTTTTATTTTTCTCTTTATTACTGCTTTTTATTGTTCAAATGAGAGGAACCATATGCTATTTGAGCTTGGATGTCTGAGCTTTTATTTAACATTATTTTCCAAGTGTATCCACTTATCTTCAAGTGTCTTGAATTTACATGTCTTTATAAACAAATAGTATTCCATTACACACAGATATCACATTTGCTTTATCCATCCATCTTCTAATAGACATTCAAGCTGTTTTGGGGTTTTCTTATTATGAATTGTGCTGCTCGATACATTGGTATAATGTATTGTTGAAATATGATGTTTTTAACCGTTTGGGAAAGATACCTAGAAGGGGAATATCTGGGTCAAATGGAATTTTATTTTTGGGTCTTTGAGGTATCTTAGTATTTCTATCCATAATGGTTGTACTAGTTTACATTTCCATCAGTGAAGGAGAAGAGTGTCCTCTTACACTGTAGCCACATCCACATTCATTATTACTTTATTTCTTGATATTGTCCATTCTTTCTGGTGTAAGATGAAATCTTAGTGTTCTCTGAATATGCATTTTTTCTAATGACCAGAGAGGCTGAATATTTTATTCATTAATTTGTAATTTTATTCATTTGTAATTTTATTCCATTTATTCATTTTTTCATTATAATTCTTCTGAGCATCCATTTCACTTGCCAATTTTTTTTATTAGGTCTTTTACTGTGGACCTCTTTTTTTAGTTCTTTACATATTCTAGATATAACTCTCTGTCTGAGGACTAGCTAGTGACCTTTTCCCATTCTATAGGTTTTCTTTTCACTCTCTTAATTATGTGTTTCCATTCTTGTGCAGAAGCTTTTTGATTTGATAAAAGATCATTTGTTGATTCTTGCTGTTATTTTTTGTGCAACTGGGGTTCTGTTCAGTAATTCTTTGCCTACACTTATGAATTTAAGTGTTTTAACTTCCAGTAGGTTGAGTGTTTTTGCTTTAATATTTAGATTTTTAGTCCATTTTGATTTTATTTTAGTATATGCAGGAAAATATATGGGTCCAGCTCAATCTTCTAAAATATGATTATCCTTCATTTTCAGAAACATTTGCTAAATAAGCTATCCATCAAAAACATGTTTTGAGCCCACTGTCAAATGTCAAACAACTGAGTGTGTCTGAGAATGTTTCTGCATCTGGTACTCTGTTCCACTGAGCAGTTTTTGTGTGAATACCATGCCTTCTTTATCACTGTTACTTTGTAGTATAACTTGAAGTCAGGTACTGTGAGACCTACTGTCTTGGTTTTATTGCTCTGTGTTCCTTTTATTAGTCTGGGGTGTCTTCTAGTTCTGTATGGATTTTAGGACTGCTTTCTCTAGTTCTGTGAGTAATGCTGTGAGGAATGTCATTGGGATTGTATTAAGTCCATATATCAGTTTTGGAAGTACAGCCATTTTGATAATATTAGTTGTAGCCATGAACGGGGGGCATCTTTTCATTTTGTGATGTGCTTTTTGATTTCCTTTATTCGGAGTGCTGTAGTTTGTACTGTGGAGGTATTTTACTTTCTAGGTTAGGTTAATTCCTCAGTATTTAATTTTTGCTAATGTATTGTTTCCCTATTTTCTCTCTCATTGAGTTCTTTATTGGTGTACAAGAATGATATTGATTGATGACTATTGATTTTTTGCATCCTGCTACATTACTGAAATGGGTTATTAATTGTAAGTCTTTTCAAGGAATTGTATGGGTCTCCTGTGTAGTCAGTCATGATGTATATCAATAATGACAATTTGACTTCTTCCTTCTCTGTACATACTCATATTATTTCGTTCTCTTTTTGATTGCTCTGGCTGATGTTTCAAGTACTACGTTGAACAGGAGTAGTGATAGCAGGCATTCTTGTAGAAGGAAAACATATTATTTTGTTCTCTTTTTGATTGCTCTGGCTAATGTTTCAAGTACTATGTTGAAGAGTAGTGATAGCAGGCATTCTTGTAGAAGGAAAACTCTCATTATTTTCCCATTTAATATGATACTGGTCATGGATTTGTCATAAATGCCTTTTATCAGATCCAAATAAACTCTTTGTACACCTATTTTCCACATGCTTTTTAAAATCATGAATGGACATTAGATTTTTATCAAAAGCTTTTTTCTGTATCCATTGAGATAATCACATGGATTTCACCCTAGCTTCTATTTATGTGATGTATTCCATTTATTGCTTTGTATATTTTAAACTATCCTTGAAACTCTGGGATGAAACCTCTTTGGTCATGATGTCTGATCCTTTTGAGGGTGTGTTGCATTCTATTTCTCAATATCTTTTTGATGATTATGGCATCTATGATTATTAGAGAAGTTGACCTCTAGTTTTCCTTTTGTAGTTGTGTTTTTATTTTTGTCAATCTAGTTTTACAATGAGTGATGCTGGATTCCAGAAATGAGTTTGGAAGCATTTTTCTCTTTCAATTTAATTGACCAGTTTGAGGAATATTAGTGTTGTAATATTTTTAAATGTATTGTAGAATTCAGTAGTGAATCTATCAGATCCTGGGCTATACTTATTTGGTAAGGTTTTATTTTTTTCTTCCTCATTGTTACTGGATTCTGCATAAATTTTATGTCTTCTTGTTTTACTTTTGGTAGTTCATATTAGCCAAGGAATCTGGTCATTTCTTCCATTTTTTTCCAATTTGTTGAAATTCCTTTTTCCACAATCATTTGTAACTATAATCTGGATTTTAATAGTGTCCTTTGTGATTTAAACTTCTTTATTTCTAGTTACTTTGATGCAAGTTTTTTTTCTCCTTCTTTTGGTTAATTTGGCTAAGGGTTTAGTGTATTTTGTGTATTCTTCCAAAGAAACAGTTTTTGATCTGTTTTTTTTGTATTGATTTTTAGTATCAATTTTATTTCTGCTTCATAATTTCCCTCCTTAAAATCAATCTGAATTTAAATTGTTACTTTTCAAATATCTTGAAGTTCATCTTTAGATTATCCATTTGAGTTTACTCTGTTTTTCTAATATGAGTATTGATCGCAATGAACTTGAATTACATTCATTGTGTCCACCATGATGTATTTTACTGGCACCACCATTTAATTCCTAAAATTGTTTCTTCGTTGATTTTTTCTTTGACCCACTGGATTATCCAGTTAGTTGAGTTTCCAGATGGTTTTTAAGTTTTCTGTGGCTTCTTCTGTGATTGATTTTTAGTTTCATTGCACAACAGTCTGATAGTTAATGGTGACTTTGACTCTTTTGTATTGAGTTTAGCAGGCTTTGTGAATTACTGGTATATTTCGGAGTAAGTTCAATGTGCTGCTGGGGAGAATACATATTCTGTTGTAGCGGGGTAGAACATCTTGAAGATACCTATTAAGTCCATTTGTTCAAAGGTGTGGTACATCTCTGATATTTCTTTATCAGTTTTGTTTTTAGTTCACCTGTCTTCACCTGTCTCTTTCTGAAAGTGCAGCATTGAGGTTGCCACTATGATATGTTGCAATTTATTTGATCTTTTATGTCTAGCAGTATTTGTTTCATGAAGCTAAATGCTCTAGTATTTGATGCATATATATTTGCAAATGTTATATCTTCCTGGGAGACTGTTTCCTTAACTACTATGTAGTGAACTTCTTTATCTTTTATGATCAGTTTTACCTTAACATTTTCTTTGTGTGAGATTAAGATTGACACCCCTATAGATTCCTGGGTCCTGGCACATGAAATGTCATTTTTATCCTTTTATATTTAGTTTTTTGATATTATTATAGACTAGCCAAGTTTGTTGATTACAACAGACTGTTGGCATCTGTTTTTTATCCAATCTGACAATTTGTCCTTTAATCATGCCTTTAACATTGAGAATTATTACTGAAAAACATGTATTTATTCCTAACTTTGCATTCCTTTTTCTGTTGATGATGTCTTGTTTTGTTGTTGTTGTTGTTGTTTTTCTATTCACCTTGCTTGATGTATTCATTCGACCTGTACCTTGTGCTTTGTTGGCTTCACCATCTCTGTCTAGGATATTCTTCAGCATTTTCTGCAGTGCCTGTTTATTGTTCACACATCTCTTGCTATATTTCATGTAATATCTTTATATCTCCACTGATTTGAAAGAAAGTTTTTTCAGATATATTAATCTGGGTGGGAAGTAATTTGTTTTGAGGACTTGAAATACTTCATTCTACACTTGACTTGCCTGACCTTTGCAGTTTGTGTTGAGACATCTGCTATAATAATAATAATAATAGGTTTATCATTATATGACTTTTATTTTTCCCTGACAGATTTTAATATTTTGGTTGTTGTTGTTATTGTTCTTGTTGTACATCTGAAATTTTCACTAAAATGTGTCATGGGGAGCTTCTATTTTTATAGCAGTTGGTGTTCTGTAAATCTTACTTATATGCTGAACTCTCGCAAAATTGGGAAGTTTTCTCTTTCAAGTTCTGTAAACAAATTATTTATTCTTCATGTGCTGTCTCTACTTTCTCTCTAACTCCAGTTAGCCTTAGGGTGTTTGTTCTTCTTAGTGTCATCTCACAACTATTGGATGAATTTTTCTTATTCTCCAATCTTTTTTAAAGCTTCTCTGAATAACTTGTCATAATTTATGATTTTGTTCTTGAAATCAGAAGAACTATTCACATTGGTGAGTTTTCCAACTTATCCATTCTATACAAATTTTTTTATATCCAGTATTTCTTTCTGATAACTTTTAATGGAGTCTATTTGTTTGGCAAATTTGTCATTCATGTTTTAAATCATTTCAGTCAACTGTTCCTTTTTGTTTTTTCTTTGTTTTTCCCTTTATCCACACTGGTCATTTTGTATCACAATTTCATGAAATTTTGGTCATTTCTCTTTGAACAGATCACCTCTCCTTACTTTTTACTTAATCATTTTGAAGAGTTTCACCTCCTCTCCTCTCCATGAGTATACTCTATACCTGCCTTAGAAGAGTTGGGAGAATTTGGCTAACTTTTATTGCCTTGTTATACTTTTGTGCTGAAGGTTCAAATCAGGTAGAGTGAGGATAGATTGGAGTTAATATAAGAGACTTTCAGTTAGATTCTTCCTTCCAGCAATATGTTCACAACTTTATTTGCTCAGAGATAGTGTTCACCCTTTCTGCTATTTGATTTAAATGGTTTGGAACCTGTCAACGTGTTGTGAGGAGATATATCAAGGTCATAACAGCCTTGATATAACTGAAAAGATACCACCTACATTAATTAAGCCTTGTGTATATACTGTCATCTTTTATCAGTAATCTTTACAGTCTACTATTTTGGTTATTTGCAGTTAATCTCAAATGTGGAAGGAGAAGAGAGAAGAGATGTAGGCAGGAGGGAAAAAGAAATGAAAATCAGTAAGAGGAAAGATAGGAAAAATTATAATAAGCAAAAAAAATAGATTAGGGCTCAGATTCTGTTAAGGTCTTTTACAGTTGAAGTAAAGAATTAATGTTGGGGTTTTTAAGAAGATATTTGAGGAGATAGTGGTGGGATGTAGAAGGGAGACATTATTAGGAATTATATAAAGCTGTGTGGTTGTCAAAATCTGTTGATTTTTTTTATGTGTGTGTGTTTGTGTCTGTCTGTGTGCATACCAGTCAAGTAGAGAAGAGGCAAGGAAAGACAAGAGGTTAAGTAAGATAAAGAAGAGCAAAAAAAAAAAAAAACAGAAAAGATAGGACAGAAGATTAATACAAGACAAGAAAGTAATGTCTGAGAGAGCAGAATGTAGATTAAAAACTAATTTGAAAGGCAGAATTTAAAATTTGAGAGAAATGAGTAAAAAGAAAATAGTGCTGCTACAGATTCTAGAATTGAAGAAAAGAAGTAAAAGATGGGAGAAAAGAGACAAAAACTGAATCACAGCAAAAGGAAAAACAGAAGCAGCAGGAACCGGAAGTACCCAGTGGATACTCATTTCCAGCACTCTAAGAAGACAGTATATACCCCATAGTTCCCTTCATCTCTCAGTTGCAAAATCTGGTCTTGGGGAGCCACATAAGGATTCCCTGGGAAAGGCAGGGCGGACCCAGCTGGCACACAGCCACACTCACACAGCGTGGGCTGACCCCTGGTGGCCCCAGGAGCCTGTCTCTCCTTTCTTTGCCAAGAGCCTGGAGAGCAGGGCTTCTCTTGCACACTGAAGAGAACATCCCAGGAACACAGCTCTCCCTGGTTTCAAAGGGGGCACGATAGGGAGCAGGGCCAGAAAAAGCAGTGTCTATTCCAGGAGCCCGGTTCCTGCAGTGCGCCTTTGGGCCCTGAAGCTACTTGCAATTCTCCCCTAATGGCTGCCTCTCAGGGACGAGGCCATGTGAACCAGCCTTGGCAACGCAGCTTTCCTCCTTTAACTGTCCAAACCTTCCATTTAATCTATATTTATCGACTTTTGATCACTTTTCCCTTTTAGGATGTAAGCTCCTGCCCCCTTCAGAAGACCTTCATGATCAGTGGATCTTCCCTTGGCATCTCCGACACAACTCCAGCTGCTGTCAGGCGAGTTGGATTTCCCACCATAGTCTTTTCCTCTCTATCAGGGAGTTACATGCATTCCACAAAGGTTTACTCTGTTGGCTTGAATCCCACAGTGAAAATTGCATAGCATAGGGCCACAGTGAACATGCAAGTTACATGCAACATGAGTGAGAAATTAAAAACTTTTATGTTTTAAGATGTAAAGATCTGAGGCTGTTTGTCAAGCCGGCATGAAATTACCTATTCTAAATAATACAGAAACACATGCACATTTTAACAAATATGTATGAAAAATATATTTCTGTACTTGTATTGTGCAGACATTGATCTAGATAGAACATTGAACTCATGTTTGTGCAGCCCATGAAATGCAAATGTAGCCTCATAACATGGTTCAAACGCCCTTCAAATCGTGCCTGAGAACAGATGGATTAATACTCATATTTAGAAGTAGTAAGTTAATGTTCAAAATCCACACACTCAGTTTTCTTACCCAGTTAAAAGAGAACTGAGATGTCAAAAATGATTGATGTGCCTATAAAAGTCTGGCTCTCCAAAGGATTTATAACTGTGAAGGCAGTCAGAAATAAGCAGAGTCCCTGGGATACTGCTCTTAAAGTTTATTACTTAGGTAAAGCAACTAACAATCTCACTAAGTGCTTGACTCACTTCTGATTCTCTTCCTCTACTGAGTCCCATATGGTAAACTTATAGTTCCTTACAGTAAAGTCAACTTGAGAAGTTGTTAAGAATAGTGAAATTTTAAAATTCTAATTCAATTTGTAAACTGACTGTGGTGGGGACCACGGTGGCCTTTCCCAAAGCCTCTGGTAGGAGACAGTCCTCTCTCTTAGATCCACCTGAGAACTCACAGAGGCCCCTTCTCCAGAACAATGCTCTCCTTCAGGGAGGGGTGGCTCTTGCATCAGAGTCCAACTGCTACCTCCTGTACTGCAGTGGACCAGGACCAGAAACCGACAAACAGAAAACTCCAGCACATTACCTCAAAACAGAACAATTCTTGTTCAAAGGGTATAGCTGATTGGGAGAAAAATACTACACTCTTGACAGTTTCTCTTGCCCTACCCATGTCACTTGCCTCTTCCTGAAATAGTGTGCCTAATAACTAAATTGAATAAGAAAATCTCTGCAAATTCTTCTGCAGAAACTGACCTAAAATTCTTCCCCTATCTGTAAGGCAAATATCTTTTTCTCTTTGATTATTTTTACATATATGATTTTCATTTGAGTAAGTTTATTTAGTGAAGAATAATGTCTGATTCATGCTACCTACCTAAATTGCATTTTCTTCCTTTAGACCCTACATGAGGAATTTAGATATGCAATTAGAGTTATACTTTTCTATTAGTTTATTCCTTTATTCATTGTTTATTATTTTATCTATTTTTTGTTTTGTTGGAAATTACATTGAGCGATTCCTACATGCTAAGCAAGATTTCCACCAATGAGCTGCCCTTATCCTCTGACAATTAGTTTTATTATGAACTGAATCTCATTATTCAGACATTAGTCACACCTGATATTAGGCATATATAAGATATATTAATATTTGTATTTTTATAATGAATTTAATTCTCTAACATCGGTACTTGCTGATTGGGATAGAAACTCCATAATGATAGTATTTATATCTCTTTTTCAGAATCTAACACAATGCATTTCATAATAGATGTTAAAATATTAACTCATGAAGGAATAAAGATAAGATAAGAAGAAAATAAAGAAAATGGAAAGCTAATTTATGAGAATTCTGATGAAAGTGTATGGTATATTTGAGGTTGTATTTGTAAAAATTACTCCTAGTTGAACTGGAAACATACGAAAACTTTGAAATACAACCTTGAATGTTGACAAGGTCCTCCATAAAAGCAGGGGCTATATCAGCATTTCTGTTGGCAACTGAACATTGTTATCCATAGTATTTAGAACATGAATCAAGGAATACGGTGACTATATATAATATAGTAGTATTTAATGAATACAAAGTTATACTTTTGAATTTATGAGTATATGAAACACTGTGAATCTAGCAAAGCATTCTAAGTATCTTAGTTACTTTTTTCTCATCGCTGAGACAAAGTACTTGAGGAGCAAAGTTAAAGGAAGGAAAATTTTATTTAGCTCACAGATTGTAGAGGTTTCAGTCCATAACTGGCTGGCTCCAAGACAGTGTGGCACATGCAGAAGGGCAAGAGTTCATGGCAGTGGAAGACAGAAAAAGCAACAAGAGCAAAAAAAGGAGAAGCAAGTCTCTTCTCCTTTCATCGTATCCAGACTGCTAGCATTAGGTAGATGTCAATCCAATCAGTGTATTGATCTAGCCATCATTCAGCCTTAATCCCAGCACCCCTAATCCAAGCATTGCATTATGAATCAATCGCACACTCTATAGAGGCAGATTCAGCTGCCTCCAAAGAGCCCTATCAACTTGACTGAATGATGCTTTTGGTGGAGATCTAGACACAAACTGTAACACTAAGGTTTGTCAATTTTACTTCATGGCTACTGATTGCATTTAATTTTTAGAATTTAGCAGTTATGTTTTGGAACCTAGAAGTTCCCTATTGGATAATTAAGACATACTATTCGACTGGAGACCCAGGACTCTGGTGACACATGTACTCGCCAGCTTTCCATCACTGTAACAAAATTCCTAAAATAAATGTCCTAAAGGAGGAAAAAGTTTTGGATATCCCATAATCATTTATCCACATTGCTTCAGATCTCTGGGAGTATGATGAGTCATGGTAGCAGAATATAGTGGAGGTTCAAATTTACAACATGGTGGTCAGAAATAAACCAAAAAGGGTAAGTAGGTGCTAGGTTTCCAAGTGCCTCCAATCACCTAACTTCCTTCCTCAAGGCTCCACCTTCTAAAGGTTCATCACTTCTCAACAGCATCATAGACTGGCTACCAAGTATTTTGGACCTTCGGGGAATTTTAGGATCCGATTGATATAACTTTCCACTTCTGACACTCAAATATTCATGTGCATATCACAATGCAAACACATTTAGTCCATCTACAAGAGTATTCATAGTCATAAGAATTCCAATACTAGTAAAATAATTCAAGTTCAAATTCTCTTCTCTGACAGAGATTCTGAACTTTAAGCCTCTGGCAAAAACTTTTTTAGAAAGAAAGAAATTGCACACTAGTGAGGTGGAATGCATAGAGCAAACATTCTCACTCTAAAAATGGCCAATAGGAAAACAGCAAGGAATGACTGGGTCAGGGAAAGTGTAAAGTCCAGCAGCAGAAACATCAAGTCTTGTGGCTCAACTTCATCTCTGGCACAAGGTAGTGTGATATGAACTCCAAAGGGCTTGCGCAACCTTTCCTTTCCCCATAGTCTTTCTCACGGCATCGCGCGTATCTTCATTTCTACATTGCTTCCTAAAATAACTCCTCATTAGAATAATGTCAACCGATGCTTCTCCTTTCTTTTCACTGTAGTGCTCTCTCTCCCTCTCTCTCTCTCTCTCTCTCTCACACACACACACACACACACATGCTCACACAACTGATCTTTCTAAAGTGTTGATCTCAATCTGAAAATTGCAGGTTTAAAAATAGGATTTTCCAGCAAAAGAAAGAGTGCATCTACCTCTCAGGAAGTCTCAAATTAAACAATTTATAGTGACTGTATGAAACTAAACCGCCAACTTCCATGCACAATATGAAATATAATGGTCATAAAATTGTCATGTGGTCCATTCTGGTTTACCTAAAATTCTCAAAATGTGAACCATTATAATTGTCCTAAAACTTATCAATTTATCACATAACCTTGCAAAACAGACTTTTACAAACAATGTTATTTCTTTCAAAGTGCAAAAAATTTTAATAAGCCCAATTATTGATTCTTTCAAGTACTTCTCATGCAGTTTGCTTTTTGTTCATGAAACCTCTGCCTACCCCGATGTCCTTGAGATTTCTACCTACTTTGTCTTCCAGTAGGTTTAGTGCTTCTGTCTTAATATTTAGATCTTTGATTTATTTTGACTTGAGTTTAATGCATGGTGATAGGGATGTGTCTAGTTTAAATCTTTGGCATATAGAAAACCAGTTTTTTCAACACCACTTTTAAATACGCTGTCTTTCTTCCATGAAAATGTTTGACCCCTTTGTCAAAGATAAAGTGACTGCGTGTGTTTGTAGTTGTGTCTGTATCTTCTGTTGTATCCCATTGATCCTCAGGTCTGTTTTTGTGCCAGTACTATGCTGAGTTTATTATAGCATCTTTCTAGTATAATTTCAAGTCAAGGATTGTGATGCCTCCTGCTTTGCCTTTGTTGCCTTTGCTATTCTAGGTCTCTTATGGTTCCATATGAATTTTAGGAATGTTATCTCATAGATCTAGGGAAATATTACTAAAATTCACATGGCTAACATCAAGAAACTAACCAATAACAAATGCTGGCAGACTAAATAGGGTTTAAATGTTTTCCATGGTTAAAATTAAAATAATGTATTCCTCTGTACACATTATACATTGAAGCTTTATAGAGAATAAATTTCAAGAGTATATATTTTGAATTTTTTAAACACCGTAAATGCACCCATTTATTTTTAGCATCTAGTTCATATCATAAGTTCACAAATGTATTCTAATATATACATTAATCAAAAGTGACTTCTTTGTAAAAGATAGAATATAGAAAACTCACTGAAAATAACTTGATGGAATACATAACTTTATTATAGAGTTTTTAAAATGAAGCACATTTTGATGAGGCAACTTTTAATTAATACACAAATTTTGCTTCCCTCAGATAATCAGTCTTCATGTACTAAGTCCAAACAATAATAGAAATATATTCTCTTCCTGCTATACCTCTTCTACTATGCTTGAACAAATCTCCATTGTATAATATTTTAAGAACTATATGATAGGCCTCTGCACTACAGTCTACCTCTTTTGGTGATAAATTTCATTATAAAACTTCCTGTGGCTTCTTCCACTACTGCTTCTGGATGTGGTTTGTTCTTCAAGGTCACTGTGTTGGGAATTTGGTCCACATGTGTAGTATTGAGATGCACTGTGGAAACTTTGAGAAGCAATTTCTAGTGGGGGTGGTTCTTAGGCAACTGAAAGCAAATAATGGAATGAAGGATACGAATTTCTCTAAAATGGAGTTTTATGTAACTATAATAAGAAAATAATTATCCAATTTAGACAGTGCTAAAAACTCTTTTTAGATTTACCTATTTCATGTCATATTCATCTGGGATTCCAATTTCCCCTATTTCAAAGTTTTAAGTCTTCAGATTCTGATGCAATTCTGACCATAGGAGAATTCATGTAACTATGTTTATAATAGGCTAAAAATTTGAACAAAATTATACTTGTTCTTACAGTATGTATAATTGATTGCCTCTAAACCTAAATATTATATTCTTGTACAAATTGTAAATTTTTCTCTAAAATGAATATATAATAATCTTGATAACCAACACTAAGATAACATATCAGGATACCACTCAAAAAGTAGCACACATAGATAAAAAATATACATATATCGATTATTTAAGTGTCTGTTAAAACTCATAGACATTTGCATTGTCATGAAAAATATTCAATAAACAATGCGAAAAAATTACTTAAAAGCATGAAAGTGTCATATATAGTACTAATAATATAGTTGTTGCCAGGGATTTAGCTCAGCAGCATAAGCATCTGCCTGGTCATTATGAAGCCATGATTTCAATCCCCAGCACAAAAAAAAAGTTGTTAGAGGAATGTAAAGAGATTGAAATCTAAACTTAATAAGAATAATTTTTAACAGAAATAAAATAGAAATTTTAGAATTTACATTAAAAATTATTCCTGTTCGACTTTAAACAAAGGATAGGACAGCAGGGAAATAAATATATAAATTAAGAAAACTTAATGCTTGATGTTATGGTTGATACACTGTGTCAACTTGAAAGTTTTAGGAATTTAACTAAGAGACTCAGCAGGGAGCCAGCATCCCTTACTTTGCAAATATTCTCTGCCTGTGCAAAAAGAGGGCACCTAAGTGGTATGAGTGCTATGCCCGCCCTGGGGTAGGGGTGGCCGGATTATAATATAAGTGAGGAAAAGAGGCTTGTTCTCCCCCATTTTGCTCTGGCTATTTTTTCTGGCTGCTGCCTTCAAGTGTTGCCCCTGTGCCATGCCAACCTACCTTGGAGATAGCTGATTTTGGACTGAAACCTCCACAAACGTGAGCTAAATAAACCTCTCCTTCCTTCATTTTGGATGTCTGCTATTTTGTCCCAGCAAGGAGAGAAAAGTAACTGAGACATTCGATTAATATTTTATTCTTAAAAAAACCAAATTACGTGATCATCTATAGAGCACTTTATTTTCATTTAGTTAATAAACTCCTTAATTGAATTTATACCTTTTGGGACAAACTGGAGAAAAATTCTATTTAAGTCATTAAAAAGTATTGGAATGCAATTATATACCTATAGAAATCATAGTTTCATTCAATGAAAACTTAGAAACAATATTTGATATAAAACACAAATTGTTTATTATTAAATGTACCATGACCAACAAAATGTACGTGTTCTATTGCTTTCAGTATAGAAGAAACTTGTTAAAATTCTGAGATAACCAAAATGTTCTTCTTTGAAAGAGTATCAGTAGAACAATAAACTGGTTGTCACTTACATTGAAATGTTGTGTGGAGTCAATGTAGAAAATATGGTCACTGGTCAAATATACCTTGAATTGAGGAAGGAAGAAAGATCACAAGAATGTGGAGAAACTCTGGTTACATGTAGAAAACAAGCAACCAACCCTAAGAAACTGCCTTTGGGAGAGAACATTTGGCATGTGGTAGATATTCCAAAACTCTTCAAGAAAAGTTGTGGAGAAGAAGGGAGCTGAAAGGATGGGCAGATGGGGTTGATAAAGTCAATCTAACACCTTTTTAGACAGTCATGCAATCCATCAGCAATCTACTTTTCTATAACAAATTTGCTCCACCTTGGATTCTTATACTTTTCACTTAATTTATGAAACTTACACATGAGCTCTTTGAGGATATCTGTCCTGAATCCCCGGAATTTTTCATCACTATATAAAATGCTGATGTTACTCAATTATTCTGGCTTTCCTTGGCTCAGAATTTCTCTCAGAGCAATGTAGTCTCAACACTTGAAATGCGCTGTGTCATGTATATAGAGGGTACTAGGTAAAAAGGCAATGAAATATGAACTATTGGAAAAATTATTCACCTGCATGCATTCTTTATTCTCAACCAAATGTAGAAATCGATTTTTCATTGAGATGGAATGACATTAGAATAAATTTAGTTATTTTTTTATAGTCACCAAAATATCAGGGGTTTTCCAAGTGTAAGTGTCCAGGGACTTTATTACCGTGAACAAACTTGGAAATGATTGATAAAAATGTTAACAGATTTGCAATGCAGATTCATGACCTAAAGCACTCTTAAGCCATTAACCAGATTATCACCTGTTGTTTACAATAATTTAAATGTGGGAATGCTTAATAATTTAGTTTGTTGTGATGCCAATAAAAATAGAGATATTAGTGAGATTAGACATAAATTGAAGAAGAATTATATAGTTTTCATGTAATCTTAGAAGTAATATTATTTTGTACAACCATCTGGAAAGCACCTAAAATTTATGGATGTCACAAGCACAAAATATTTAGTTTGATTCATATTACTCCATATTACAATATAATACATGAGAGAAGAGTTCAAATACATTAATCATATTCATAGAAATAATTTGCATAGCTTGTCCACAGAAAACTACTCAGTAGATATCTATAGAAAAAGTCGCTTGCAAGTATAAAAACTTTGTGTCAGCTTTGTATCAGGGTAACAGTTTTTTTTTTTCAAAATCATGATTAAAATAAATAAATTGGACTTCGGATTGCAAGTTTCAATATACAAAAAGAGTATAAGTTACCATCCTCATCTTCACAATGAGAAAAAATAGCTAAAATACACAAACAAAAATGGAAACATAAAGAAAAAATAAAAATATTACTCTTCTAAGAACCATCAAAGAATTGAGATAATATAGCAAAGTATCCCAAAAATTAGAGGGCAGGGAATCTGTTGTAAGTCCCTATGTAGCATTAACAGAGGCTGACGTACAGGAGCCTGCCTGAGGAACCAAGTGCTGATAGGAAAATTAAATAGTGATTAATGAATTGTGACAGTCTCTATCACCATTGGGACAATCATACTAATGTCAACTAGCACCACAGACTGAATCACATCCCACTAGAGTACATATTTTGAAGATCTCACCCCTTGTTATGGTTTAAATCTAAAATATTTCCCCAAATTCCCATGTATTTGGAAAGTATTTGAATCACAACAGTGCTACACCTATCTGATAAGGTCTTGATAGAGAGAGGTCACCAGGCACATGGCTTGGAAGAGTATGTTTTCCCGACATTTGTCTCTGCTTCTCTCTCTTGTGGGTTGAGCAGCCTTCTTCCACCATGTCTTTCTACCATGCTGTTTCTTCCTTAGAGAAAACAGACTATGGACTAAACTTACTAGAACCTGTGAACCAAATAAATCTCCCCTTCCTTAATATATGGTTGCTCGGTATTAAGTCTCAATTATAAAAAAAGCTCATCAGCACATCCATTTGTTGCTTACAAACAAGCAAGGTCATTGCTGTGATTGCACCTGACCATATGGTTGGAAAGGCCTTGAAATTACTTTGCAAGGAGGTTTGGGATAATTTGTGCTGTGAGTAGAGTTGCTCAGTGTTACGTGTGAGAGTTCAGAACACTAGAATGCTGACAAGGATGTAAATGGTAAAGGCAAAGCTCATGAAGATTCAGTTGGAAATGAAGACTTTTATGGCACAGTCGACTAGAAGCCATCGATGTTTCATTTTGGCAAATAATTTGCTTCATCTTTTCCCATGTCCTGAGACTTTGCTACAGGTGGAAATTAAAAGCAGTGCACTAATTAATACGCTAGAGGAAATCTCAGAACAGACCAATGTGCAGGCTGTGACACAGATATTGATGACTGATTTTCACAAAATCTAGAATGAAAATCAGCAATCCAAAGTAGATCTAAAGTGTTTGAAGTTTTACCAGAAAGAAAGAATCTAAAAAATGGGGATAATGAAAACACACTTTCTAAAATCCTTAACATTAAATAGAAGCTGAGCACCTTATATCGGAATTATAGAATAAATGGCTTGAGAACACCTCAGAAATGGGCAAGACTCCAGCCTTCACAGGCTGAAGTGCACAAAAGAGAAAACTCCTTTGAAAGACATTGTTTTGAGGAGACAACCTTTGCTCATTCAACCTGTCCAAGGCCATCTAGGGAAGTATTTATCCAGTCAAACATCCAAGCACCCAGAGGCCTCTGCAGCCATGGGATCAAGAGGTCCCAACTATTGTTCAAGCTGGTAGCAGACCTTGCTATCATCCATGTGGTACATGTTTTCTTTGAAAACAAAATTTAAAATATGGGCTCAAGGAGGCTTCTCTACGGATTTTTTAAAGCCCTAGGGGGATAGGTATTATACTCTTAGGGCAAAATGTAAAGCTTGAGAGTAAAGTTGAAGATCTAGTATAAACCCTAAGAAGCTGCAGAGCCAAAAATGCAAAACGTCTGTTGAGCAGAACCAAAGTGATCAGTGGAGGCACTGTCAGCTAGAGCCCATGTGTCTACAACTACGAAGTCTATTGGGGTTAAGATTCCCAAGCCTTTGAAGCCTAATAATTACCATAAACTGCTCACAGTGCTGGATGTGAAGTGTCCCTGCTGAGTTACAGTCTGCTTTGGTCTTCTTCCTTTCTATTCTTCGATTCCACTCCTTTGAAAATAGAAATATTTACCCTGTGGAATTGTATGCTGAAAGTATTTCATGTTCAGGTTTTTTTAATTTTTATAGGAACTCACACGTAAGTGTTTCCCTTAAGTCACAGAAGAGATCTTGACTTGGTCGTTCAGCAATTCTGCAATCGTTGAGACTCTGACAACTGTTAAGACTTTGTATAATGAGATGGACAGGAAGCTTCTCGGAGCAGGGAGAGAATGTTTTGGTGTAGATGTAAAATGTCCCATAAAGATATTGTGTGTCTGGAAGGTGATTGGATTGTGGTATGAGTATTGTAACTCATCTGTGGATTATTAACTAATGATTCATAGTTAATGTGCTGTTAGGACATGGGACCTCGCTGGAGGCAGGCCACTTGGAGTGCCCTGGAAGTCTGTATTCTTTCCCTGGCCTCCCATCCCTCTGTGTGTCTTGTTTATCATAGGTTGCACAAGCTTCTTCTTCCAAGCCCTTCCACATACTGTTTCTGCGTTGGAGACAGCCAAGCATGAACTGAACTCACTCAAAACTGTGAACCAAATATATGCCTTCTTTAATTTGTGGATGTTTGGTATTGTGTCTTAGTAAAGAGAGGCTGGTTACTGCACCCTTTGATATACCATGCTTAGATATATGCCCTCCAGGAAATAATTAGATTGCATGAGGTCACAATGGATTGGTGTCATAAGAGGAGTTATAGAAACCAGAATTCTTTCTCTCTGCCTCCAGGCATGCACACGAGAGAAGGCACGTGAGCTCTCAGTGGGATAGCACTGCTTTCCAGCCTGGAAGAGAGCCCCATCTGGAATCCAAAATAGCATATGCTTTTTATTTTAAAGAGAAAAAAGATAAAAACAACTATGAAACAGAGTTTCAAAACAGGTTAGTAGACAGTTACATAATTAACACATTGTGTATTGTCTTGCAGTCTTTATTCAGTGTACAAAATCTTGTCCAAACAATATTAGCATAAGCATGAGAAACCAGCTGTATGGCTATTCTAAATCTCTTGTATATACACACATTTTTTCTCTTTTTCTTCATTTTCCCTTTCTCCCATCACAGTTTATGTTTTCTTTGGAACACTTCATTCTAGTTCACAATACCTGTTGTACATTTTTTAATCTTATTTTACTTGTTCAGTTTTTCATACTAGTGAAACAATATGTTTACACATGTGGGTCTGATTTATTTCACTTACGAGTATGGTCTCAAGTTTTATGCATTTACATATAAAAGTCTGCAGTTTGTCCTTCTTTATGGCTAAGTAGTACTCCATTATATAAAAAATGTCATTCCTCAGTTGGGCATTTGAGTTGGCTATCCTCAAGAAATCAACTGATATCAAATGCTTGCAGGATTGTGGAGAAAAAGAAACCCATCTCCACTGGTGATGAGAGTGTAGAATCGTGCAACCACTGTGGAAATCAATGTGGCAATTCTTTAAAAAACTAGTGTTAGAGGTCCTATTATATACAGTTATATCTTCTGGATGTGTTCCCAGAAAAATTACATATATCGTACCGCAGCAATATAGGCGCACCCAGGTTTATAGCCGCACAATTTGTGATAGCTAAATCTTGACTATCATATTGTTCTTGGACTGTTTAGTTTTTATAACTATGAGAAAATACATTTTTAAAAAATTTTATTTAGAAAAAAACAACTAAACAAAACAGAAAAAAGGGTAGCAGCAATACAGAATTCCAAAGGAAAAAAAAGAAAAGAACAACAACAACAAAAAAAAGACACCAAGAAATCACTACTTGATAAACTACGTACTGTCCTCTTGGAAATAGTTGTTAAAGTTACAAAATTAAAGCATACAAAGTAGACATTCAAACAGTGAGACTATTAACAGTTCTGCTCAACAATCTAACAAAAATAGTAGTGTGGTCATCTATCTTACACACTTAAACATACATGCAGTTATATCCTTTAGAGCACTTTTCTTTTGCTCTCTCTTTTACAGTAGCAATTATGCATTTTGGATTTTATTACTCCTACAGTTCTTATTACTTTTTTTTATTTTAAAGAGAATAAAACAAAAGAGGGCAGAACAAAGCAGATCAGAACAGAACAACATAAGCAACACAACCCTTTACAACAAGACAACCGGACATTAACAGTAGCTGTCAAAATATCTCTTTCTCTGCTATAGTTGAGCATAGTTTCAGATACAATAATATCAAACATAACACAATTTTATAAAACCGTTCAAGAGAATGAAAGAATTACAGGACATTCTGAACCGAATAACTATGATCAATAGCTACTATAATATCTCATTTTGAATAAAAATATTTGTTTATACTATCACATATATTAAAATCCCAATAAGACACAACATGATAGAACTGATGGTAATAGCAGAGTAGAAGCATGGTAGGACTTCTAAGGAAGAGGATATTAAATCAGCAATAGCAGCCATAATGTTTTGTTTTCTTCAAAACTTCTGTGCATAGTTGCCAACACACATAATAAAGTCAAACACAACAGATTAAAACCATTCCAACTGATGAATGAAAACATTGAAAGGTATCAAAGCAATGAAATGGGGAATCAAGATTACTATAAAAACTTATATACTCTCACCAACTCTCATACTAGGGAGACTATACGGTATTTATACATATGTGTTTGGTTTATTTCGCTTATGAGTATGCTCTCAAGTCGTGTACATTTATTTATAAATATCTCAATGTGATCATTCTTCATAGCTGAGTAGTACTCCATTGTATAAAAATACCACAACTTTTTAATCCATTCCTCAGTTGATGGGCACTTAGGTTGTTTCCAAGATCTGGCTATTACAAATTGTGCTGCTATAAACATGGGTGTGCATATATCACTGTGGCATGATGTTGTCAGTTCTTCTGGGAATATGCCTAGAAGTGGAATAGCTGGGTCAAATGGGACTTCCAAACCCAGCTTTTTGAGGAATCTCCAGACTGACCACCACAGTGGCTGCACCAGTCTACACTCCCACCAACAGTGCAAAAGAGTTCCTTTTTCCCCACAGCCTCTCCAGCATTTGTTGTTGGTAGTTTTTTCTACCCTGGCCATTATTTCTGGGGTGAGATGGAATCTCAGTGTAGTTTTAATTTGAATTTCTCTAATGACTAATGATGATGAACATTTTTTCATGTATTTATTAGCCATTCATAATTCTTCATCTGAGAACTGTGTATTCATTTCAGATGCCCATTTTTGGATTGGGTCTTTGAATTTCGAGGGTTTGGGGTTTTTTTTAATTCTTTATAAGTTCTAGACAGAAGTCCTTTGTCTGAGGAACTGTCCATTAAGATTTTTTCCCAATTTGTGGGTTTTCTTTTCACTCTGTTGGAAATCTCTTTTGACATGCAGAAACTCTTTAATAAGATATGGTCCCAGTTATTGATTCTGGGAAGTATATCTCATGCAGTTTGATTCTTGTTCATGAATTCTCTACCTACCCCTATATCTTTGAGGTTTTTACCTACTAACAGATTTAGTGTTTCTGTTTTAAGATTTAGATCTTTGATCCACTAAGATTTTAGTTTAGTACATGGTGATAGGCATGGGTCTAGTTTTAGTTTTCTGCATATGGACAGCCAATTTTTCCAGCACCATTTGTTGAAGAGACTGTCATTCTTCCAGCAAACATGTTTGGCCCCTTTATCCAAGACAAGGTGGTTGAGTGGGTTTGTGGTTATGGTTGTATCTTCCAATCTATTCCATTGATCTTCAGGTCTGTTTTTATTCCAGTACCATGTTGATTTTATTACAGTAGCTTTGTAGTGTAATTTTAAATCAGGGATTGTGATGCCTCCTGCCTTGCCCTTGCTGCTTAGAATTGCCTTTGCTATTCTAGGTCTCTTCTGGTTCCAGATGCATTTTAGGAGTGATTTCCCTAGATCTATGAAGTATGTTAGTGGTATTTTGATTGGGATTGCAATGAATCTGTATAGTAATTTTGGGAGAATGGCCATTTTCACAATGTTTGTTCTTCCTATCCATGAACAGGGATGTCTTTCCCTTTTTTGAGGGCCTCTTCAATTTCCTTTCAGAGTATTATAATTTTCCTTGTATAGCTGTTTTACATCTTTCATGAGATTAATTCCTAAGTATTTCATTTTTTTGGATGCTAGTGTCAACAGTGTGGCTTCTCTTATTTCTCTCTAAGTACTTTTGTTGTTAGTGTATAGAAATGCTATTGATTTTTCTTTTTTTTTTTTTTTTTTTGCTACTGGCAATCGAACTCAAGACCTCATGCTTGCCAGGCAGGCGCTTATGCCACTGAGCTAACTCCCCAGCCCAATGCTAATGATTTTTGAGTATTGACTTTGCATCCAGCTACATTGCTGAATTTATTTATTATATCTAGGAGTTTTTCAATGGAGTTTTGGGGGTCTTCTATGTAAAGTATCATGCCATCTGCAAATAATGATAATTTACTATCCCTGCATTCCTGGGATGAATCCTATTTGGTCAGGGTGAATAATCTTCTTTATGATTTGCTGTATCCTGTTTGCTAATATTTTATTGAGAATTTTTGCATCTATGTTCATTAGGGAGATTGGCCTATAGTTCTCTTTTTTAGTTGGGTCTTTCTCTGGTTTTGGTACTAGAGTAATATTTGCTTCCAGCACTGACTAAGGAAGAATTGCTTCCCTTTCAATTTCATTGAAGAGTTTGAGGAATGTCAGCATTAAGTCTTCTTTGTATTTCTTGTAGAATTCTGCAGTGTATCCATCTGGGCCTGGCAAGGTCTTAATTCCATTTTCAATTTTAGTAATAGAAATTGGGTTATTCAGCAGTTTTGCATCTTCTTGATCCAGCTATGATAGTTCATATGTATCTAGGAATCTGTCTATTTCTTCAGTGTTATCAAACCTATGAGAGTAGAGGTTTTTGAAATAGGTGTTGATGATCTTCTGTATTTCCACTCAGTCTGTAGTAATTTCACCATTTTCATTCCTTATTGCATGAATTTGAGCTTTTTCTTTCCTTTTTTTAATAAGCTTGGCCAGGGGCTTATCAATTTTATTTATTCTTTCAAAGAACCAACTCTTTGATTCATTGATCCTTTGTACTGTTTTCTTAGTCTCTATTGCATTAATTTCTGCTCTAATCCTTATAATTCCCTCCCTTCTTTTGGCTTTGGGCTTGGCTTGCTCTTCTTTTTCTAGATGTTTGAGTTGTAGCATCAGGTTGTTTATTTGTGTTCGTTCTGTATTCCTGATGTGGGAACTCAGTGCAATAAATTTTCCTCTGAGGACTGCTTTCATTTCATCCCACAAACTCCGGTAAGTTTTGTTTGTATTTTCATTTGCTTGTAGATATTGTTTAATTTCTTCTTTAATTTCCTCCATGACCCACTGATTGCTCAAGAGTGTATTACTCAGTTTCCATGTGTTTGTGAGGTTTTTGCAGTTGCTTTTATTGTTAATTTCTAATTTCATGGCACTATGATCCAATAACATGCATGGGATAATTTCAATTCTTTTGCATTTACTTAAACATGTTCTGTGGGCTACTATATGTTCTATCTTAGATAATGTCCCATGTAATGCTGAGAAGAATGTATATTCTGATGTTGTTGGATGGAAAACTCTATATACATCTATCAAGTCCATTTGTTTACAGGTGTAATTCAGTTCTGTTATTTCTTTGCTGATTTTCTGTCTAGTTGATCTGTCCTTTTGGGTCAATGGTGTGTTAAAATCTCCTGTTATAATTGTGTTATTGCTTATTTGACTTTTCATTTCTGTTAATATTTGCTTTGTATAGCTGGGTGCTCTGGAATTTGGTGCATACATATTTAAGATTGTTAACTCTTCGTCTTGAAGTTTTCCCCTAACTAGTATTTAGTGACCTTCTTTATCTATTTGGATCATTCTTGGTTTGAAATTCACATTGTCTGCAAACAGGATTGCTACTCCCACTTTTTTTGGTTTCCTGTTGTGTGAAGTATTGTTTTCCATCCTTTGACTTTCAGTCTATGGGTTTCCTTTTGGGTAAAATGGGTTTCTTGTAGACAGCATATGGTTGGATGTTGTTCCTTGATCCATTCTTCCAGTCTGTTTCTTTTGATTGGTGAGCTGAGGCCATTTACATTAATGGTTATAACTGTTATATATTGGTTTATTGTTGACATGTTATCTTTCTGCTGTTGTATCTTTAGCTTTGCATTCTATTTAATTGTCTGCCTTGCTTGGTGGTTTTATCCTATGTGTATCTCGAATGTCTTTCAGTATTCTGTGTAGGATTGGTTTGGTGTTCATGAAGTTTTTCAGCTGTTCTTTGTCATGGAAGTATCTTATTTCTCCATCCATTTTGAAGGACAGTTTTGCAGGGTACGTCAGTCTGGGTTGGAAGTGGTTTTCCTTTAGGATCTGAAAGACTTCACTCCATGCTCTTCTTGAGTTCATTGTTTGTGTTGAGAAGTCTGCTGTGATTCTGATAAGTTTTCCTTTATAGGTGATCTGTCTTTTTTCTCTAACAGCTTTTAGTATTCTGTTCTTATGGTGGGTTTCTGGGATGGTGATTATTATGTGCCTGGGTGTAGTTTTATTTTGGTTATGGCTATTTGGAGTTCTATATGCTTCACTAATCCAAATGTCAGTTTCCATTCTCCTATTTGGGAAGTTTTCAGCTATTACTTCTGTAAACATCCTCTTGATATCATTTGGGCTGTCCCCTTCTTTTTCATTTATCCCTATTAATCTTATGTTATTTTTCTTTGCATTATCTTGTAGCTGTTGAATTGTTATTTCCTGACTCTTTGTTATTTTTAAAAAATCTGTCCTTTCCTGTTCACTAGCTGCAATCTTATCTTCAAGGTCTGAAATTCTATCTTCACTTTCATTGAGGTGGTTTTTATAGCTTTCCATAGAATTTTTGATTTTCTGTATGTGTGTTTGAATATGCTTTATGTATTCTGCTTGTTTCTTATAGTGTTTATTTAGGGATTCTATCTGTTTGCTTTGTTCCTCTTTTTGGCTGTGTCTTCACTAGATGTGTTCACTATTTCTTTCACTACTTTTATCATTTCTTCTTTTACCTGGGCAATTATTTCTAATTTGAATTTCTCCATAGCTTCCCCTAGTTGCTTCTTTATTTCAGTTGATATCATTTCAGTCATTTCAGGTGTATGGCTTCTATTTTCTTCTATGTACATGGCTCCCAGGCTCTCTTGGGATGGGCTGGTGATTTGAGCCTGCCTTTTGGTCTTTCCTTTTGTCATTTTTCTTTATTTCCTTGGTTTGAGTGGTGTTCCAAAGCTTCCTCTGGGTGTGTCACAAATCTCCTACTGCACCCTCAGCTACTGGAGCAGTCTCAGTTCCTCTGCAGGTACTTGGCTCCCTAAATTGAGAGGCTGAAGCAGAGTATGGAAAACTGTGGCCAGAAAAACCCCTGGGACACAATCCCCTATCCTAGGGGTATGGATATGAACTCAACGACTGGCAGCCCTGGTCTCAAGCTGTCCCCAGGCCAGCCCAATTGAGCCCAGAGTTCTCATGCAAGGTTTCTCCCTCCTGGACTGAAACAGGACCACTGAGTGTAGTTGACTGAGGTCCTGCAATCTGCTGGACCCAGTCCAGCATCCCAGTAGCTCCCCAGAAACTCAAAAGCAGGAACACAGGTCTCCAACTTTCCCCATGTCACTGGAACTCACCTGGGGCTAACTCCATGCCTCTGCAGATTCTTGGCTTTCTTAATTGAAATTCAGAAGCTGGGCATGGAGAACTGGGACTGGCAGAGCCCCTGGGGCACAATCCCCTGTCCTGGGCATGTGGATATGAACTCAGCAGCTGGCAGTGCTGGTCTCAAGGTTGTCCTCAGGTCAGCCCAATTGAGCCCAGAGTCCTCGCACAAGGTTCCTTCCTCCTGGACTGAAACCAGACCACTGAACGTGGTTGACTGTGGCCCTGAAATCTGCTGGACCCAGTCCAGCATCCTGGTAGCTCCCCAGAAACTCAAAAGCCTGAACGTAGGTCTCAAAAATACATTTTTTTTGCTTAAACTGTTCATATTTTTGTCACAATGCAAGCAGACTAAGAATACTAGCTTGAGAATTAAAATATTCAGGGGACATGAGTCTAAGAAAGAGGGGCACACCTCAAGAGCTTGGTATTTATCCTGAAGTCCACTAGATTCTCAGGTTGAATATAAGAGAAACTTTTATTTCTTTCAGGAGGAGGTTTAAAGTGAATATTTTGATATACAACAAGAATTTTCTTCTCATTCATAAAACTTTCTTTCAAAGGAGAATATTAGTGCCTAACCAACCTAACCAAGTTCTCCATAGTGTTTGATATCAAAAAGTGAGACATAACCAGGGAATTATAAAAATGCTTAATCTTCCTATAATTTCAAAAGGTTCCTATGTAATAACAGGGGATTGCAGCTGGAATACTTGCCCATCACAAAGCCCAAGAAGTCTCCAGGAGAAGCCAAAGGCAACAAGTGCACTTAAATAAATGTTATTGTCTGGCGCCACAATAGTAAATATGGCTTAACTTCCAAACAGAATAGGACAAAATACCACATCAAAGGCCTATTTGCTTCATTTATTTTGATTGACATGTGATTTTCAGGCTGCAATGCAAAATTAAAAAGGCTTACAAAGTAGAAGAAGGAACACATGAAAAACAAGCATCAGAATCAGACACAGATATTACAGAGATTGTTTGAAGGTCATTTAATGACTTTGATTCAAATGGTAAGCACTCCCACTGACAAAAATGAACAATAAGCAAGATGATGATGTAAGAAGAAATGAAACTCTAAGAATCAACATTGAAAGTTAGAAATCAGAAACTTGAAAGTAGAAATGAAAATGATCTTAGTGAGCAAGTGAGTGTATTAGATACATCCAAGGAAGAATCAGCTTTAATGAGTAAGTCATGAGAAAGTTTCCGAATTGAAAAATCAAAAGGAGAAAGACTGCTTTAAAAATCAGGATATCTAAGAACTAGGGGAAAGCTACAAATATTACACAGGTAACAGGAATGTCAAAGGGAGGAAAAAGAGAAAAAATATTTGAAGAAATGCTTGATTTAATTTAAAATGAAGTCATTCTGGAATAGAATGGGCTCCTAATAAATCTGACAGATATCTTTATAAAAACAAGCAGTTTAGCTACAAAAAGAGACAAGTATACATGGAGAATGCTATGTGAAAATTGGGGTTATTCTGTTACAAATCAAGAAACAAAGAAGACTACAAGTAAACTAGCAAAATCTAGGATAGAAGCATACAGCAGGCTTTCCCTCATGATTCTCAGAAGGAACCAATATGTTGGTTTTGAAATATAAGTGGCCAGAAAGAAGACAACGGGCTTCTTTTTGCTAAGACACTGGGTGTGGTAATTAGCTGTAAGCGTCCTAATAAACTAATATAGGAGCTCTGTAGTTTCTGATCAATTTTTCTGTAAACATAAAACTTCTCCAAAAATAAAGTACATTAATTGCAAATAAACTAATAAGCAAAACAACAAATTTCATATTTACTAAACATTATTGAGATACATAGGAACAGAGCATTTTTACTGAAGTTGTAGAGGAATGAAATCTCTTTTTCATAGAATTCAATGGATAATTCAACAAATGTGATGCTTTATTAAGTTTCATTGCATAATTATTCTAACATTGTGTTGCTTTAAATTTTGCATATGTATCATGGTATCCAAAAAAGTCTATGGACTCTGGTTAAAATACCTGCGTCTCATGTTAGATTTTCATTTTAAATTTTTATTTGACCTCCATCAAATCACTTATAAATTCCTTAATGTCTTTATCTATAAGATAAATGGATTTAAAGTAAATGATCTTTAAAAGCCTATATTTCTAGGGCTCCATGAATCAGCAATATGATGACTAAAAATTTGCTCTTCAGATTAACAAGAAACATCATATTTTTCTTCTCAATAAACTCATTTTGAAGATTATAAAACACCACAGTGAAGTATATTGTCATTGTGAATACATAGCTTTTCATATAATATAACATACATCTATGTACATAGTTCAGCTGTTCTGAGAATCAGATACCAAGGTGTATGTAGATGTCCAGGAGATACAGAAGGCGCAGGAGTAGGCAGAGAAGCCTACTCTGGGAGGAGGAGGACAGAGAAAGCCTTGGTCAAAGCATTTGCACTACAGTGCTGCAGGACGCGGCCTCTGGAATAGGGAGGTGCAAACACGGTAGCAGCTTGCGAATTCAGCTGAGTACGTGACCTTCTAGCCTCAGAAACTCACGGGACACGTGCTCACAGATCAGCAAAGCTGCAAACACAAATACCGACAAAGCCCATGTAGTGAAGCTGCTTTTGGTAAATTTACATTTTCGTGCATGAAAAACCACTTCAGTTTGACTGAACAAGGATTTTTATTCTCATTCATTCATTTTTTTTTTATATTCCACCATTCAGTAAAAAGCATCTGTCTGCTAAGCACTGAGAATACGATGTTGCTGAAAACTTTGCTCTCAAGATCTCACATTTTAGAAAATCTCATAGTATTACAAATATGCAATGAATTTGTATTTGTCCGTTTTCTTTCATAAATATCCACCAGCCACAACTTTAAAGAAGGAGATGCTTAATTTGACTCAGTTTCGGGAGACTGAGGCTACGGATCGAACCCAGAGCTTGGAAAAGATAGGTTGGTTCACGGTGACCGAGAAGCAGGGAAAGAAACAGCTCTAGTGAGGAAACATGCAAGCGAGCAAACTACCCAAGGTCACACCTCCATAACCCCTCCCAACGCATCCACAGTGAGCCTCCTCGGCCAGCCCCTTCTCAATTCAGTCAAGTTGACAGGAACACTGATGGTCGCAGCCCGCATTATCTGGATCAAGCCTGATGATTGCACATTTCTGTGATGATTTATAAACTTACTGAAATCAGAGACTTTTCATATAAAATGTAAAACCATACTATTGAGATTGGAAGTAGAAAATCATTACTTTATATCATTTCCAAGGACTTTCATTTACTTAGAATTAATACATGGTTGTATTTGGGCAGAAGAATATGGATAATTTGTAATTTATTTTGAAAACTTCACCTACAGTCACAAACGCAGAACATTATAGAAGGAAAGAATATTGGTTCTTTTCTTTCAGAGAACTGAATAGACTATTGAGAGAGGAAACTATGAAGTCGTCTAGAGCACAGTGGAATGAGGTCCCAGTATAGTTGGAAGTATCTTAAGACCAGACTGCATACAAATCAACTTTTATTTTATCTATGTTTGAATATAGCAGCATGAAAAAAATGTTAAAAATCAAAGTCAATATTTTGGAGGAACAGATGTTACTTATAGAAAATGCAAATGAAATTTTTGTAAGTAGATAAATTTAAGAAAATAAACCTGGACAAACTGGCTTCCAGTGATGTGGACAAGTATTTCCATGATTACAGATTCTCTTTTGAGTATGTATGAATTTTAGCCCCCATATTCATATCTTAGAAGAGAATAAGATGAAAGTTTATGGAGAAATAATATCCTGAACAATTACAATAACTATATCCTAATGACATTTCATAGCGTTATTCTAATGCTTGTTTTTAACATGTATCACTTAACTGGATGCACATTTATATTTCACTCTTGCAATTGTTCTGTGAAACCATAGTACTTCACCTACCACGGTATTACCTGGATTCAGCATGAGGGTGAACATTTAATAGTAACCCAATAAAACACTAAATAGTGCTACCCATCATTTATCTGAAAAACTTCATAGGCACGACGTACACAACAACATAAATTATAGACATCATCATTAGTCTTCCCACTAATATTGAATCAATGCAAAAAATCTAAAATGATTAAAACATTTCATTGAATTTAGAGTTACAAGGTTAGAAGATTTTTCTGTCACTGACTACTGGACAATTTTTTTTTTTAACATTCAGTATTATTTCTAATGCCACACTCATAGAGGAAGCATCATTACCAAGGAAGCCTGATGTATTGTCACCCCTCATTTCTGTGCCTTTTGGGGAAAAAACAACCAACTAACTGTATATCATCATTTTAATGATACTAAGAATATTTAGCAATTTCTAAGCCATCTGATACAGTTCATGATTTATATACATTCATAAGACATCAAGTCTACTTTATTAAAAACTTGTAATCATTCAAATTCCTATAAAAGGATTTCTCTTGGAAAATTTGTTTTGTATGTAACAGGTTTAAATATGGACTTTTGTTAATTAAACAGTTAAAGTAAAATAACAATTAAAACATTAGATATGCAAATGTACAAGAAGCAAACAGTGATTGACCAATGAGATTTTCAACAGCTTTGTAAGGCAAATGGTTGGGAACCACTTTAAAATATACTTCATAGAGACCTGAAATAATTTAATTTGCTCATTATTAATAATAGCTGAGGTAAATAAAATTCAACTCCTCGTTATACTGCATAAACATATTAGTATATTTTGCATTTTTGTTCCTATTTGAATTTCTCTAATGTGCTATAGTTCCCTCGGGTGAAGTGTTGGTGATTTACTTCATTCCTGTGGAATCACTACAAGCCATTCACTTTATGATGTTTACTTTCTTCTACTGCTCACATTTCAGTGAAAAATTTGATATCCATACCTTATAAAATGTTTATAATGTACTAATGCATTCTAGTGTGTTCCTTAAGGAACTCCCACTTCATAATTTAAATATAATCTTGTACTCCGTGCTTGTCAGTATAGAGTTTATTACCAATTTGATACGATTAAGTTACTGCTCTTCTCCTCTGCCTTCTGATGTCTCCATGAGGAGCTTTGTATCGATACCAACATGCACACTTGGATTTCTGCTCAATTCCCCTTTAAGAGTCTACATGGCTCCTGGGGGTCAGCTCACACTTACCGAAACAAGGGTGTGGGTAACACCACACAGCACGCATACGTTATTCTACAAGGGTTCAAAATATAGCTGTGCTTTACATGCTGTGGTCTCTGTTTAAAGACATTTTACATTTTAATTTACTGTTATAGGCAATTTTAACTTCAAAGGAGATTCAAGTATGAAAATCTTAAAGCTGCACAATGCTAAACACCTTAAAGGCATTTTAAATGCTTTTTTGTCTTTAAACTTTTGTTTCATAATTCCACATACTTCTGTCTCATCCTTTTTTAAGGCAGCTGCACAAAATAAGTTCATTTGGCAGTTTTCTCTCTGACTACTAGTCAAATTCTTCCTTTTATTTCCAAGTTCTTACATATATTCTTGCATTTCAGGAGAGTAAGTGATTCTTATTACTTATATGTAGGATAATAGTAAACTCAAGAGAACATATAAAACATTAAAATATTGAACTTAAAAGTATGATCATGGCCTTGGGTAGCTCACATCTGTAATTCCAACACTCAGGAAGCTGAAGTAGGAGGATCACTTTGTAGCTGGGCTGCAAAACAACTTCACAGTCAGCCTGAAATATATAGTGAAACCTTGTATCAAAAAGATTTCTGAAAAATGATTATAAATTAGTGGAAAATACCAAAACAGTGCTTTGCTTTTTATGCTCATTTTTCCAGTCATTTCTAGACTGAGCATGAGGTCACTTCACCCTGTAATATCCAAGAGTGATCCCATGCTTTCCATCGCTGTGGCAAAATACCTCACATAAACACTTTAAAGGGGGAAATGTTTATTTTGGCTCCTGTTTTCAAAGGTTCCCATCTATGATCTGCTGGCTCCATGTGTTTGGACCATAGGAAAGGCAGAATGTCATGGTGGGTGCTTATTGTCGAACAAAACTACTCAACTCATGGTTGCTACAAAGGAGAGCCAGAGAGAGAGCTGAGGACAAGACACTCTTCCAAAGCATGGCTCCAGTTACTTCCTTCAGATAGGCCGATCAGTCCATTGATGAGGTGATTTCCCCATGACCTACTTAGCTCTCAAAGCCTCACCTCTGAATATTTTGGTGCACTGAGGATCAAACCCTCTATGTTGGAATCATTAGGAGATCTTTTATATTTAAACCTTAACAACCTAGTACTTTTAACACCCAACCTGGAAGAAATCTAGTCATTATTTCCTTTCAATTTTTAACCATCCTGTCTCCAAATGTGGTTCTCAAGCCTCACAATATTCACCAGCAAATTGTTGGGAGTCTCAAAGAAACAAAAAAAGAACTCAATGTTTATTTAGAACATAGAAACAGGTTTTTCTGATATTTAACTTAAATGTTGGTACTTGATCTTTCATGGGACCCTAGTGGTCACGTACCTGGTATAGTATGTGAGTATCTGCTGTGGTTTTCACACGGTCTGACTACATTCCCTACAGGTTCATGTGTGGAAAGTTGGTCCCCACGTTGGTCACATGGGGCCTTTAAGTAGTGGCATCTTGTCCTTCTGTGACTAGCGGATCTCCTCTCAGGAAAGTCTAAGGAACCTCTCTGAGGAACCCCAAGTTGTCTGCAGTGTGAGTTGTTACAAAACCAAGCCTGATCCCCGTATTAATGTCTGCCTTCTGGTTGTTTGTTTCTTTGTCTGTGTGTTTTTTTCTTTCAGCTTTTTATTTTATAAAGAACCAAAAAGGATAGATAATTGGAAATATGAGGATAATCCTTTCTCACATGGAAAGGGTATCAAGAGATGAAGGGAAGGGTATGGAGGGGTTGGGAAAGGATGGATAAAGAATTAAGATATGTTTTACCTTCTAGTTTTAGATGTTATTTTTTCTGCTGCAAAATCTCTCAGCATTTCATTGGGATCAGAGCTGGCACTGTGTTGTTTGGATTTCAAAACTGTTAAAAATTGCTTGCCTCTAGCACTTCATTATAGTAACGAAAAGCGTAACAGTACATACCTGAAGGAAGATTAGAGGTGCACATTCTTGGAGTATTGACTGGGTCACTTTCACTAATTCATCCTGTTCTAGTCACTTTCTGGTCACTGAGACACAATACCCAGCACTCACAATTTAAGGAAGCAAAGGTTTATTTGGGCTCATGTTTTGAAGTGCTTTCAGTACATACTTGGCTGGCTCTAAGCCGGGCAGCATCACAGAGGAGAAAGTGCCCATGACACTGTAGACAGGAAGCAGAGATCAAGGGATGGGGAACAGGAAGGCAATTAGCCCTCTCAGGCCACACCCACAGTGACCCATCTCCTATCAGCAAGTCAGGAATGAACTCAGCAGTGGACTAAAGCAATATTCACACACCTGTGACCCGATGACCTCTAACAAGCCCCCACTGTGATTACAAGAGTCTTTGAAAGGACACCTTATATATGCCTGATTGTGGGAACTCATAGACTGAATGTTCTCTAAGTTGGAGTCAGTAAGAGCATTTAACAAAAAGAGATGGATTTAAGAATATAAAGCACTAAGACAGTGCTCATGTGAACTTATGAATCCCGGTCTTCTGAAATTACACTGTGCATTCCCCAAACACATCAAACTTATCATTTAAATGTGTACTCAGAAAGTAGTGTCATCAGAGAGTTGATAAGAAGAAAATGAAAATCTTTGTAGAAAAATTCAGTTGTACCCATGATATCATAAATATATTTTTACATAATATATTTTACATAAATATATTCTAAACAAAATATGTCATTTAATGAAAAAACAACAAAACACAAAAGAAAAATGTTTGAAAGAATTAACAGCGATAACACAGATTTATTAGTCTTTTGTGTAATAAAGTTATCCTATTCAGAAACCAAAATAAATTTATTCTAAAGCCTACAAGAAAAAAAGACCAGAAATATTTGAAATGGTATATTAAATAATACATAGAATTATAAAATTATAATATTTTGTATTTAAAATTCTTTGGAGGGTTTAGTGGACAGAGCTGAGTAAAGAATTAGATTTGAAAGGTAAAAACTAAAATTAGCTAAATGAATGAACTTTTAAGCAGTCTGGAGAATGGAACAGAAAGATGCCAGAAGTTGATGGCTTGATAACAATTATAAAGTTGATTCTTGCAAAAAATATGACAGAACTAAAACATAAAAAATTATCAAATACCAATATCTATACATACATCTTTAAAAATGAATCTATAAGTTAATGACTTTTTTAAATCCCAGAAAAAAAATTTTTGCTGCTAGAAAAAAGTTTATTTTAAATAAACATTTAAAATTTTAAATAAATGATTTTTAATTACATACTGGAAACCCCAAGGGTACTAGTACCTGCATCAGTCTTAATGAATGAAGCTGGAGGGATTATTAAATTGAATATTATAAACAAGAGAGTTGGCATTAGTAAAAACGTAGCATATATAGATCAATAGTTGATCTGATCTGTAGGTCAGTGCAACAGAATTGATCAATAGAACAACGCAACAGAAAGCATAACATAGAAATTGCAACAGAAAGCATAACATAGAAATACTCTCATATAAACCAGTTCCACTTACTTTTGACAAAGAGCCAAAAGAAATTCAAGGAAAAATAGATAGCCTTTACAACACCTGGAGCCATGGTAATGCGACACAAAGAAAGGATATGTCTTAAACCTTAAAACTCCTTCAAAACATTAACTCGAAGTAGATTACAGAAAAGTATAAAACACTAAACTATAAACCATATTTAAAAGACATAAGTAAGCTTCACAACATAGAGCAATACCCAAAACATGACATGTAAAAAGAATTAATGAACTAATCAGAAAAATTGAAATTTTGCTTTGCAAAGTATCATTTTAAGAGGATGAAAATAAAAACAATAGATCGAGACAATGTGAACTACACATCTGTCAGAGAAATTTAAATTGCATTTTTTAAATATTCCAAATCAACAACTAAAAAACAATTCATCCCTTTAGGAAAATGAGCAAAAGACATAAATAGCTTATGAAAGATGTCAAACATCACTAACAATTAGGGAAATGCAAATAAAAATAATTACACTGAAATTAAAAGTGGTGGTAGCAATAACTTCATATGAGAATGTAATGAACTCAGTCATCCCTACGTGATAGGATTTAAAATATTACAGTGGCTCTCAATAGTCATTTGCTAAATGTGCAGTTATTATATTAACTAGTGATTTTATTTCTGAACACTCATCTCAGAAAAGTGAAAATTTCTGTTTTCTCAAAATCCTGTATTTCGATTATTGTCACTATTTTATTTTTGGTAGTTGAAATCGTAAACAACTCAAATGTCATTCACATGTGAGTGGCTTGGCAACCTGTGATACCTCCATACCATAGAATACGATCCACAATTAATAATGAGCGCACACCCATAGTTGCAGAGAATTGAACTCTCCAGATAATCATGCTGACTGCAAACATCTCAGAGATTTATGTAATAATTTATATAGTGTTGTTGAGGTGGGAAAATTGTAGAAATAAAGAAAAGAGTATTTGTTGACAAAGTATAATAAAGAGAGAAACGGAAGGACAGAGTGCAGTTTTGAAAAGGTCACACAAAAGATCAGCAAGATTGAGAGAAATATTTAGAATTTAGATAGTTATAGATACATAAAGCTACATATGTGATAAAATAGTTAAGACGTACAGTCATTTTAAAGGTCTATCAGAGAATACATATATCTCCATACAATAGAACATTTTTCAGATGTTAAAATGATAATACCCAGTAATTCACAACAAAGCAAATGAACTTGAAAAATATTAAGTGAGACACAAAAACAAATGCCACATAACACTATTATGTGTAATTTAAAACAAGATTGATCTCATAGAAGTAGAGAATAGAATGGTAGTTGTTACGGGCTGCATGATTTAGAGATGAAGGTGTGTAATGTTGGTCAAAAGGTACACAATTATAATTACAAAGAAGAAATATGTTTCAAGGGTGGCATTACATTTTATTCATGAAAAATGTTATGCAAATGAACATTAAATGCTTGCACTACAAATGATAATGTGAGATAATTCATTTGCTAATCAACCAGTTTTGAACATTACAAAATGTATATATTTCAAAATACCATGTACCTGTTATCTGTAAATTAAAAATTTTGCACAGAATTAAACATACACACAATGAATACAAACAATCTGGAGAAATCTGAATAAGATGACTGGATATATTAAAACCAATATCACACCTTGAAATTGTACCACAGTATTGCAGTGTGTGTATGTGTGCATTGCCTATAAGTTTTTGTAAACCATATAAATTTTTTGTATATATGGTACATAGTAAAGTTATCAGGGAACTTGAATAAAACATACATGATATTTGTTAACTATGTTATCCAACTGCATGTAAATATTCAATCCTCTCAAAAACATTTGAAACAAAATGAAAATTAAAGATACAAATAACTTTAGGAATTTAAGGAAAATTTTGACTACAGAGGCTTTTCTGGACAGCATTGTGCTCCTCTATCACCATTTTAAATAGTGACCAAGGGTCTCAGTGTAACCCAGTAGCACTGGTGTCCTTGTAAGAAGTGGAAACAGAAACACCAAGAGAAATTTCAGACCCTCTTTGCCACACAAGGACACAGAGAAATGTCAGCTATCGGATAATGAAGGAGACAGGACTCAGGAGAACTAAGATTGCTAAATTCTTGAGTTTAGCCTTCTCGAGTCTAGGACTGTGAGTCAATATGTTTCTGTTGTTTAAGCGACCCAGCCTGTGATATTTCATTATAGCAGCCCGGAAAGACACACACACACGAATGACATTGAAAAAGCAGTAAGAGAACACTATGAACATTTGTTCAATTTATGTGAAAATAAGTTATGATAGATTCTCAGAGAAAAGAAGTCTCCAAAATAAACCCAGGGGGAAAGTTTTTAAATATTCATAGCTAGTTAAAAATTTGAAGTCTCAGGTATGACATCTTCCCCAAAATAAGACAGCTGACTAAGGTACATTATTAGAAATTTTAATTAAACATGTAATATGCAACTCAAATCATCATTAACTTTTCCAGACAAAAGAATAAAAACAGACTTCAGTTTTTAAGAAACTAATAAAAGCTTCATTCAAAAGCAAACTCATATGTGTGAAGGTATGGACAGCTAATTTTGAGAACAAGAGACATTTTGGTAGCCATTGTTGGTTTTCCAAATGTCTGGTTTTGAAGACATGTAATACTTTCATTCTTTTGTTTTGATTGGTTTTATACTATTTTGTCTTGTTGAATTCATTATGTGTGCAGATATGGACAGCTATTTCGAAGAAAACAAGAGACATTATGGCAGCCACTGTTGATTTCCTTTTGTCCTGTTTTGAAATCCTGTGTTGCTTGTATTATTCTGTTCTAATCTGCTTTGATCTGTTATCTTTTGTCTTGTTCCATTTGCTTTAAAATAAAAAAATAAATAAGCCAAATTCATGAAGTGTAAGAAATTATTTTAAGAAAATATCATCCACCCATATAAATGCAAATACATAATAAAAAATATTGACAAACTGAATTCAGTAATTATTGAGTATGTAAAAGCAATTATGAGAGTGCAGGCTGTTTTAGTCAGCTTTTCCTCATCTCATCTCATCTCATCTCAAGACGTGTTTCTCCCAGTATACTCTACAATTATTCTTGACAATGACAAGTAAGAAAAAAAAGGAGGGCTGAATTAGTCCAATGTCACCCAGAGGACTGTCCTGCGTAAGTCACCAATAAGGACATCATCATCTTGCATGTCATTCCCACGAAGGCTCACTGTATACAAATTTTATACAGGGAGCATTAAAAGCACTATTACATGATGTTTCATGTGGTGCTAAATACAGAACATGAAATATTTTGCTTTACATTTTGAGACTCTTACTTTAAAAAACAAATACTTAATGCCACATTATTTAACCTTTGTCACTAGGATTTCATACAAATAAACAAGGAAGATGATATTAAATCTATTTAAAACTATTGTATTGCTATTTTATTAATTTGTTGAATAATTAATGTGTGTTTGCACAGATATTTGCAGGAGTACATTACTACATTTATATTACCCCTCGTGAGGTAACTGCTAAAGTATTGTAGGGTTCTTTCTTTGGCCCTCACCTACTGATATTTTAATATCCACCTGAGAGAAATAAATATAAACAGAGTATCTGCAGGGATACACAACTGACCTTATTAATGCATAAGATTAGAAAGTATGGTTCTAAGCAGTTGCTGCAACACTGGAGTAGTTATATACTCTAAGAATCTGCAAAAGAACACGTTTACATGAACAAGCATCGCAAGTTTGATAGAGTCAAATTTATTTAGGAAGCATTGAGTCACACACGAATGGCATTGGCCATGACTAGAGCACATGACTCAGCACAGCTTTGGAATTTCCAACATGCTTGATGACCTTACCCACAAAGTGTGACCTTGAAAAATCTAAAAGCTTAATTTTAAATTGAGTTACAATGTCTTTCTTTTTTTAAACTTTCTTCCTCTTCTTCACAAAATAGGAATTAATTTGCATTGATTGATGCATAGTATATACCTAATAAATACAAAAGTCATAGGTGCAAGGTTTGATTAATTTTCAAAATTAGCACATCCATACAACCACTGATGTCTGAAATACATCAAAAAATTTATTACACAAATTGAAATTATGTACCTTTCTAGTCTCTGCCACCCCACCCCATCCCTCCACTTATATCTCCATGAATTGTTTTACTTGTGTTATTTTTTAGCTTTATATACATGGAATTGTATGTGCTACTATTTTTGTCTGTAATCTTTCTGTGACATTTTGCTTAGAATACTCATCCACAACATGCCACATAGTCACAGTTTCTTTAATATTGCTGCTGTTTAGTATTACTTCTGCATAGATAGACCTTAGTCTACCTATTCATTTTAAGATTTGGACTAGGACAGGTAGAATTGATTCACAAAGTATGATTCTATATACGTCAGTAGAAATCATTAAGCAGTTATTTACAGTGGTTACATCAATTGACAGTTTTTACAGTAATGTTAGAGGGTTCTGGTGGTTTTTCATACTCTTCAAATTACTTTTATGTACATATATTCCATTTTTTATGTTTGAGATATGCATTAATCATGGTTTTCCACAGCAAAAGTACAATACAATGTATTACATACATGGCAAAGCTATTATGACAGTTGGCTCACATGATTATGGAGGTCAAGAAATTCCACAGTCTGCCATGTACAAGTCAGAGACACAGGAAAGCCAGTCTGCTTCCCAGACCAAACTCAGAGACTTGAGAAACAGCAACGTCAAAATCGTAAGTAGTAGTCTGAGTCCAAAACCCCAGGAATGAGAAACACACATTCACCAGTAAGAGAAGCTATATAGCTCTAGCAGAGAAAATAAATTTGCTCTTCCTCAAATTTTTTGTTCTAATTTGACCTCCAACAGAATGGGTAAATGAAGCCCATTAAATTGAGTAAGATCAGATATATTACCTGGTCCCCTGGTCAAAAGTTAGTCTCTTGCAGAGACCCTTTCCAGGCACACTCTAGATCACAGTTTAGCAGATATCTTGGCATTACTTAAACCAGTTTAATAATGCATACATTAATTATTATAATGCAGTTCTATTTTTAACACTTAACAATTCTTCATCTTAACATATTTCAGTTTAACATTACTTTTAGTAATCCTTTTTCTTCACTTGAAAATCTACTTTGTCTTGTACTAACAATAGTTACACAGTTTTATTTAGTTGGCATTTTTAGGTGAAATTTCATTCCATAGATGTTTTTTTTATTTTCAACACCCTGTGTCCCTATATTTATTTCTCACTTACAAGCAACACGTTTAGTTGGTTGCATGTTTTCTTGTTCTGCAATTTTCTTTATTTCCACTCTGAGTATCGAGAGGATATGGAGTACTCAGTCCATTTAAATACAGTGAAATTACTGATTTAGTTTGCTACTTGGTTTAAAATTTTGTTTAAACTATTGTTAAAGATGACATCCTTTTGTCTGAAAATGTTTGCACCTTATTCTCATGTTTGAAGAATATTTTCAGTGATATAGCCCTCTACTAGGCATCTTTCAGACGTCCCTTGTTCCCAGAGCAGTCTGACAGGGAGGTGATATGAGACAACATTGAAGATGCTGCCACTCTTCTATCCCAAAATCAAATTCAGCTCTTTAGGTCACTAACCTGCCCAGTTCCTAAAGCCAGCAAGTATCTTTGGGGTTAACAGATGTGTTTGTGTGCAAGATGTCAACCTTTATTTCACTGAGATCAACCCTATGGGGCCTCAGTGGTGGTACAATCCTTCTCACTACCCCAGGGCCAAATCCCAACACTTCAACACCACCAAATGTAGCAGGAAGCAAAAGAATTTACCAATTCTTACATTATTCTGAAAGTTTCCTCATTTCTGGAGTTCACTCCCTCCAGTTGTTATTTCTGTAGATCTTGGATGCTTCTGACATATAATTTTGAAGTCAACTCAGCTCTTCCATTTTTTGCAGGAAATGTTGATCCACTGATAACTGTCTTCTCCATCCAGTCAAAGTTTAGAGTCCTCATTACAATTAAGAGGACATGCAATCAGTATCTGTGTGCTTTAAAATTCTTTTTTATTTTTAATAGTGATGTTTTCAGTGCATAATAATTACATTCATTGTGAGGACTTGGTGATATCTGTGTTCGTAAGAGGAACTATTTCCAGTAGACCAGCCTTGACGAGTTCATACACACCGATGGGGAAGGAAAGGAAAGTACGCCCGGATCTCTTAGCACTGTCTCTGCCACTGTGGGTCCCTGGGAAATATCTCCCTGTGATATCAGTGGTTTCATAAATGGACTAACTGTAACAAATTGTATTTTAATACTTATGTCAAAACTTTTAAATTTGATCAAAATATAAGGTCCACAGAGTGAAGTAGCATGAATTTAAGTGACCCAGAATGCAAGAACGGGACATCGTACTTGACTGTGAATCTCATGTCACTCAATTCTTATATGTTACTGTGCATTTTCTCTATTAATCTTTTTAAATTAACGTCATAAATGACATTTGAAGGTCATGGATATAGCTCAGTGGCACAAGCGCCTGCCTGGTAAGTGCAAGGTCCTGACTTTGATTCTTGATGCCAAAGATAAACAAATAAATGACGTTTGAATGTCAGGGAAGCAAAACGAGAAAGATGACTGTCCAGAGTATACTCCAATTATTAAACTACAGAGAAAATGTGTTTATTTCTAGTACTATTTGTAAAGGCAAGTTGGGAAGATGACCAGCCATATAATAGAATTCAAAATCTTTATATGGTAAATAATACAAGGAGTTGGAAACATTTAATATTGGCACAAAATAACTAAAATTATAGTTTTAAAAGATTAGACTAGACATATGATATATTTTTCAAGAGAATAAAACTGGAAAAAGGAGTAAAAATTCATAGAGGGAACTTTCATACTGCCATAGATTTATTTAATAAGCATAGTTGTCTGAGCATGGGATAACCAAGTACAAACAGAGAATATATCAATAACAAGAGCAAGAAAAGAGACAGATGTATTAAATGCAGGAAATAATAGATGTTCTAGAACATAATCTTATTTATAATTGTTCAAAATAATGAAGGAAAAAATGTCCTTGTAAGAAAAAAATATAAAGCTAATCTTAAACAGATGAAAAAACACACAAAGTACTACGTTTTAAACACTAAAGAAAACAACTTCATTTCAAAATTTTTAAAGTCTTGTTGAAGAAACAGAATGGTGGACAGGCATCAATACCAGATTTGAAGTCTCTGTAGATTATGATAGCAGATTATAGTTCATTAAATGTAATAAGATATCCATGGCAAAATATTTATCTGCCAAAGGAATTACAGGATCAGTCTTAATGTAAATCCTCTGAGCAATGTTATACATAACACAGATGCTTTACAAAAATTAAAAAGGATTTTTTAATGAAATGCTTCACTCTTTATGAAAACACTATGGTTGTTTTCTAGAAGGTTCTATACTAGTGCACATCAAAAGACTTTCAAATATTCATCACTTTCACCTCGATACTTTCACTTTTAGAAATGCATTCATTGTTGGAAAACTATGACAAATGTATGTAAAATTATATTTTTACAGTCTTGCTTAGAGAGTAAGATAATAGATAATTTCCAACAGCAAGGAGTTGACTTTAAAATTATATATTCAATAGCATGTACTGCAATAAAAATAGGATACAAATGTTAATTTATTGATATATATTATGAACATAATAAAATAGGGCAACATAGCACATATATGAGGCAACATAGCACAAAACGTGTAACAATATATTTCACTTTTAAAAAATAATTATTTCTTCATATTTATGCATATGTGCATATCCACATGTATCCATATGAACATATGGATATGTATGTATGTATTAAGTGGTTAAAATCTTGAAAGTTTTATATTCAAATGCTACTAATAGTTCAGTGTGTTATTTTTTCCTGTATTTATATTTTCTAATATCAAGTTAAAATCAGTTGGATATATGACAAGAAAATGCCAATATTTAATAATAAAGGGATACAAATGTGGCTTAATTCTCTAGGGCTGCCATAAAAAGGAAGCTCCAAAAACTGAGTAGCCTAAACAACAGCTCTGCATTTTTCATGGTTCTGGTGACATGCAGGCCAAGGGGACCCTGGGTAGTTTACTCTCAGGCCCCTTGCAGGTTTCCAGATGCCACCCTTTTGCCAACTCGTTGGTAGTTGTCCCTTGAAGGAGTCCCTCTGCTGTCCTAAACTCTCATTCTTAGAAGCTCAGGAGTCAGATGGAAACCAGAGCACACTTTAGGAGATGAGTTTGAATTACTGCTTTAAAATTTCTGTCTCTAAATACGATTGTGTTCTATGCTACTGGGAGTTACGGTCTCCACTTAACCAATATTGGGGAAACAAAATTCAGCCCTAACAGCCACACTGCGTATACTATTTAACATTGCTCTGATTACTGCATTCGAGGTTTTATAATCTTAATATGATAATCATGCATATCAATTTTCATTACAGCATATGTGACACAGATTATTCTGAATCTATACCCATTCTAATATAAATCAAGACAATTTATTTTGGAAATATATAATGTTACTATATTTTTACCTTTAACCAAAACCAGCAATCAAATAAGAGACAGAAAAAATAAATCTCATTTAAATTCCCCACTCATTTGGATTACAGAGAACCAAATATTTACTTTTGGCTCTCTTTCTAACTCAGTCTTAGTGTTTTTAGTATATAAATTTCCTTGCCACTGACACTGGGATTCCTCTCAGAAAAAGTAAGAAGAAATGCAAATATTATGCTTTGAAATAGGACATGGGATTTTAAATCTATTTAGACATAATTTTTATTTTTATTGTTTAAACTTTTATTTTATTGTATTATAAAGTTTCATTCACATAACTTTTATTCATATAAATAGCTTGTTTTGTTCACATGTCAACTTACTTGATCAGCTTAAAGATATTTCATGCTAAGCTTACTTCAGGGAACACATAATTTCCACAGGCGGGTGATCGTATGCTTGTTAAAATAATATCTGGCCATTTACA
>PVJX010014132.1:0-45636 GCA_004027295.1 Dolichotis patagonum
TCTGGGGGGCGACTGTGATCCTGCCTGCGTGTGGGCTGAGAATCAGACATCTCATGTCGACCTGTCCCCCATCCCGTGTCCCCTCTCCCCCTCCCCCCTGCCTAGCAAGTGGGAGCCAGTGAACTATACATCTTGTGAAAAGATTGGCTATGTTATTTAGTATGAGCTCTCCACATGCAAAGATCAGGACAACCATTTGAAAGAAAACAAGAGACAATATGACAGATAGTGAAGATCTCTGGTTGTCTAGCTTTGAAATTTATGCTTTCTTATGTCCCATTCTGTTCTGTTTTGTTGTGTTTAATTTTACTCCCTTTTAAAATAAAATTTAAAAAATTCATAAAACAAAAAAAAAAACTCACATTTTAATTTGAAATCTCATAGCCCTCAAGTGTTTGTGACTAACAGAAATTATGTTACCCGAACATGACGTCTGAAGGAAAGAGAAGGAAAGGCATGCAGCATATTTTTTTTTTTTTTAGTATTTAAGTTCCCCTTGAGTAAAACAGTGCTGAAGGAAATTGCCTTACTCTGCAAACAAGCCAGCAGGAATGAGGGGTCAAGGGTCAGGAATGTGGCTCTTCCTGGTTAAGACTATTCTTTGCCAACAACTTTCCTGCCAGCCTGTTGTGCCCCGGAGTTTGAGATCAGAGAAGCAAACCTACCATCAACCTTCTGGTCTAAACCCCTCGTTTTCTGACAGAACTGAAACTCAAAAGAAAGTACCCACAAGGTCACATAGTCTCCCAGACGCTGGGGCTGCAGTGAGTCACGTGTCTGGGCAGACTACTGTCTGTCTCTCTTATGGGAATACCGCAGCCAACTGGTCTCCCAGGGGCATGCTCGGGCCTGTGCCCTCCCACTCTTGCCCTATGTGTCTCACACCCTGAATGCTCCCTGCGTCCAACACCCACCCTGTGTGACACGCTAGTGAGGCAGAGCCCTGGACAGTGGCCACTGATCTGAGGCTGTGAGACTTACACACACTTCCCACGGCTTAAGTGTTACACAACTGGTATTAACACATGGGACAGGGACGGGGGAAAATACGATGCCCAGGTCTCTTAGCGACCAGAAGCAGTGACAGGAGCAGACTGCTAGGGACCAGATAGGGACTCGTGGTATACGTGCAGAAAGAGGAAGCTGAGAAAAGGCTGCCTGGTGCTTATCTGCTTTGCCAACCTCCTGGTAACTAGAAGAATGTTAGCTCAGGAAGTGGAATTACTGGCTAAATTCTGAGGATTATCTATAGCTGTCATAGTTCTTTCTTAGTCCCCAGGCCTGACAGCTACGAGAGGAGAGGGCTCCTGGGTCACAGAGGGCGGTTGTTACCAGCTTCAAGCCAAACGGGCACACCTAACCTCAAACGCAGTTTCTTACTTGCCTTGAGACCTTAAGGAAGAAACAACCTCCGTGAACCTCAGTGTTTTCATCTGCAAAATGGGGGCGACTGTAGCCCTTCTTCACAGGGTTGTCACAAACATGAAGATTAACACAAATATGTTTACTACGGTAGGAAACACGGCAAATCCTTTTGGGGTGGGTTGTCTGAGTATCAGGCCTTCACACTGAACTACACCCCCGGTCTTTTTTCTTTGCTTAATTTTATTTTGAGACAGGCTCTCACTAAGTCCCTAATTTGCCCAGATTGTGTCCTAAACTCAAGATCTCCTGCCTCAGCCTCCCAGAGGGCTGGGATTATAATCTGTAGAAATGCACCACCAGGCCCAGCTAACTTTTGATATTAGCATTATCAACATTATTACTTTTTCTCAAACTGCAGTGCCCCTCGAAATATCCCTAGGATCCACCAATTTCCTCCCCTCTAACGGTGACTCCTAACTGGCTTTAGATCTAAGCCATGAGACGTGTAGGTATGAGCCATCAGTAGTCACTTACCTTTACATTACATAAATTGAAAAACTGAGTTCCTTAGTCACACTTGCCACTCCCGAGTACCCAGGAGCCACCTGTGGCTTATGGCTACTGTACGGGACAGGACGGGTACAGAACATTATTACAGATGGTGTATGTTTTGTGTACAATTACTCGTACGATTACTCTACTTAACACAGAACCCAGCTTAGTTCCTAACATTATTATCGCATGGGTCCTTTGGCTCCATCGGTCCTCGCAAGCCTACGGCGTGAACGGTTCACTCAGGATGCCCCCCATTTCAGCCACTAGATGCCAAGACAAGAGGTTAACTCGCCTGCAGCCACTAAGCAAAAGGCAGAGCTAGCACCTTGCTATGTAATTTGGAGAGTGAAGATTGGCTTGTCCTCAGAAACACACACACCTCTCTCAGTCGCCACACGGTTAATCATTGCTCGGTCTCTTCCTGTGAAAGCAGCAATCTTGCTTCACCCAAACGCCAAGCCGGGGGCCGCTGCAGTTCTATCACGCTCAGAATGGAAGAACACTCTCCCAGGAATCCCTGCCCAGGGCTAGTGCTAAGGGTGCTGACCTCAGAGCACAGAGGGGCCAGACACATTCCACCAGGAAGTCCAGATTAATGCCTCAGCGAAGAATATCTAGTCTGCATCCATCTAGCTAGAAGGTTCCTCAGACAAGATTCCAGACCGTGACAGGATTTCCTGCATGGAGCTGGCTGCTGGGGCAGGTGGGTTGTGCGCCCAGAAGAATGAAGACACGGTGACCCATGACCAGCGTCTGCCTCGGTGACGCCTCGCACCAGACCTAAGCCCTTCATTTTACAGATGAGAAAATGAGACCAGCAGGGTGCAGACCTCAGCCGAACAACGACCTCTAGACAAATGGGCCTGAAGCAGCCCAGGAGGGAAAAAGTCCTCGGGCTGCATGGAAAAGATTCATCTAGAAAAGCCCGCCTCCAACCCCCAAGAACAATACCCACATCTCATCTGGGTCACTGCTCTGTCCCCAGAACAGATCTGTAACAGATCTCTAAGCCTGCTGGAAAGGCTTTTACAAGGCCTCTACTAACTGCCCTGTCTGTCCTACGCCAAAGCCAGGCAGTGCCAGGCAGCATGCCACGTCAATGCCAAGTCACCAGCCCTGGGACGCCGGGGAGCGGCCATGCTGCTCGCTGGCCTCTGTCCCGCTGGTGCAGACGCCACTCCCGGTGGCTCCTTTACCTGCTCCTTATTGTTACTGTTCAGTAAGCCGGGTTTCTTTTTCTTTTTAATGGGGCTTGTTGATGAGTCCTGTGGTGAGTGGCCATTGGAAGAATGTGGAGGGCTGGGGAACTTTCTTTTCTGGGCCGTTCTCTCTGTAGAGCCAGGATCTGAAAGAGACACACAGGACCAACATTTTCAAACAGCCAGAGAGGCCCGGATCCCACGGGGCGGGGGGGACCCCTCACCCCCTGCCCAGGGCCATTTCATCAGTCCTGCTCCTCCCAGGATATTCCTGCCTTCTTTCCCTCTCTCTTTCCCGTCTCACAGGTCACACAGTCTTCCTTCAACCTACATAACATGTTTAAAACCTTAATATAAAATTTGGCAGGCTTCTTGGAATAACCTAGACTTTTGGCTTCTCTTTAAAAAAAAGAAAATAAACTGATCCAGGCACACAGGCCTCTCTGGTACGGGAAACAGGGGGATAATAGTCACCCCCTAGCAGATGGCATGTCCCTGTATTTTGCCACGATCCCCATCTTACTGCATCACTGTAAGGCCATGCATGACCAAGCCACCAATGTCACACAGGCACCTCTGATACATAAGAGGTACATATTGTGCAGCTGCTTCTCACTCATCCAGTAACAAAAATCAGGAAACTGTAAAAGACATCAGCAAGGCCACACACCTCACAGTTCTTTGTGGAAGGCCACAGTATTTATTGAGCTCCCTAGGCTAACAAAGTGTACCTGTGTAAAAAGAATAAACCCCACCCACGGGGTTCCCGTGGCCCATCACCAGTGGACACTGTGCTTAAGGGCGCCCTCCAAAGAAATCGGCATGAATAATATTCTCCGAGATCCTCGGTTGAAACACACCAACCCCACCCACGTGTCACATCACCCTTGTTCATCCTCTCAGGACCTCTGTTAAACTATCTTCCACCTCCACCATCCCGTCTTCACCTGCCAGGACTGGAGTCCCTTCCATGGCTGACAATGGTCTCGTTAGAGGCAGTAATGTCCCAACTCGCTACACCTTACATCCCGAGGCGCAAAAGCTACAGACACCAGAAGAGGACGGAGCACACTGGGGGAACAGGGAACGGGATGGGATGTGAAATCCAGGAAGATGACTATCCCCAAAGACGTTCGGGTTCCTCCTCCAGCTTCACCACTCAGCAAGTCCCAGCACGCAGGTTGTATGTGCACTGCCGTCTCTCTTGTCCACTGACAGAGGTGGACGGGGTCTCACCAGGGCCACACGCAGAGCTGAGAGGTTCCTTTTGGGTGGAAGGCCAGGCAGCTTCCAGGAGACCATGCTGGGCCTCTCCTGCCGCACCACCATGTTCAAGAGACCCAGCCCTGAGAGGAAATTAAATGCCAACTGCAGGTACCCTGAGGGTGGACAGGCCCAAGGGTCCCAGGGTCTCCTCACAAACACCAAAGATGGGAGTGTGGAGAGCCTGAAGGTTAACCCAAAGGCACCCAGCAGCACTAGAGGGCACCCTGGGGCATCCATGCTCTGCAAAGCAAGCCTCCTCCATTCGGCCATGACAACTCTCACTTGCTCCACAGAGCTGGCCCATCCCCTCCTAGAAATTCCTGTGAATTCAGCCTCCAAGGAGCACCATGTTTCCGAGACAGCCCAGCTGTGGCCACCGAGGACCAGGGTAATAAGGTTACAGCCAGAAAGGAACATTCTGCACCACTGCCAATGATGAAGTGACACTGGGGGTGTGGCTCGGCGGGACACAGCACTTGCCTAGCACCTGTGAGGTCCTGGGTTCGGTTCCTAGCACCAGGATAAAGAGAAAAAAACAGAATACAAGGCAGCTGGTCATGAACTGATCCGTGATGCACCACACGCAAAAAATGTGTCTCACCCCATTCAAGGGCCAGCACACACTTCCCCGCAAAAGTAACGTGTACACACACACACACACACACACACACATACACGGCTGTTTACATCAATGAAGCCACTCCTGGAGAAACACCCCACTACTGCAGAGCTGTGCGTGGGGACCAGGCGAGCCTCGTGAGCACAAGTCTGGAGGGAACAGGGCCGGGATTATTTTTCACCGGATACCCTTATGTACTGTTTTCACCGTGTGTCTGGGCGACATTACTGGCATCAAAACAAGGGAAATTAAAGTATTTTGAAGGTTCAGTTTCACATAAAAAGGCAGCAGGTGCAAACCAAAGCCTATAATGAGCAAGCGAAGGAGGCGCTCAGGATAAAAATTGTCACAGATGGATCGAGTTGGGCCTGGATGGCTCCAGGGTTCTGGTACACAAGGAGGAGTTTGGGGTTTGTTCTCCATAGACCTGACACCCCCAGTAATCTGCCGGAGTGTAAGAATATCAATGTTTAAGAAAGATGTTTTTGGAGCTGGGCGTGGTGGCACACACCTGGAATCCCAGCGCTCCGGAGACTGAGGCAGGAGGATCGCCACAAGACTAAGGCCAGCCTGGACTAACAGTGACTTCAAAGCTTGCCTGGACTGTATTAGGAGACCCTGTCTCAAAAAACAACAACAACAAAGAAAGGTGTTTCTGGAGTCAAAGGAAATATCCTAGAGAAAAACAGTATTCTGGCCAGGCCAAGCCAGAGAGCATGTAAGGCAAAGGCTGTGGTCTCTATGCTTTTAGTTTCTGAGTAGATTCTGAGAGGAGAATTGTTCAATAGGAAAGTGAGGGCGCATTCAGGAAGAAACAAAGAGTACGCCTCACTGCTTCCCAGTTCGCTCTCTGCCATGATTCCCTAAGGCCCCCACCACCATGACGACAAACAGTATCCCACACAAACATCTCAAGTGGTCCCATCAGAGAGCTGGCACCACACAGGGCACAGTGGTCGAAATAGCCGGGCCATGTTCAAGGGTCCCTTGGTGTCAACAAGGAGGCCAGCTCCTCCTGGACAGTCTGAAACCTCTGAGGCTGAGGTGCCCTGGGATGACGGTTCCTGGGACCAAGAGCAGCAGCAAAGGCACCTGAGAATGTGCTAGAAATCCTAGTTCTCAAGCCTTGCCCCAGGCCTCCAGCCTCACAGTGGGACGGATGTGTTTTAACAAGGCTTCCAGGGACAGGTGCTCAAGTAAGGTGTGCACGGGGGACAATTCTGAGATCCCACAGAACCGTGGGCCACACTCACAAGCCGCCTTCTCTCCTCCTCCACCACTCTGGAGCGGGCTGGACTGGCACTTTGCAAACAGCAAGCTATCATCGCAGGCGATCAGGCCAGAGAAATGACACCAAAAAGGAAAAGGACGCCCAAGCAGGTCTGTTCACCTCTTAGGGCCTCAGGACCTCACCTATAAAACTGGGGAAAACAGAAGAAAGAAACCAAACCAGAAGTTCTTGCCTGGAATTCCTGTAAGCACTTCAGGAATCCACAATGCATAAGCCACAGTTCTGCACATGGAGCTTCCTGGGCAGGAGGGCCACGGCTTGCTTCGCATCCTCAGAGGATCCCTACACATTAAAGAAGGGTCAGGAAATCTTAAAGTCCTCTTCAACTTCTTTTTTTTGAGTGGTGCTGGAGATAGAACCCAAAACCTAGCTGGGCATGGGGGCGTGTGCCTGTAATCCCAGCACTCGGGAGACTGAGGCAGGAGGATCACTGCACGTTCAAGGCCAGCCTTGGGTTACATAGTGAGAGACCCTATGTTAAAAAAAAAAAAAAAATCAGACCAAAAAAAAAAAAAAAAAAACCCAAGACCTAAAACATACCAGGCAAGCACTCTACTACTAAGCTACATCCCTAGACCTTTTTTTTTCCCCTCTCTCTCTCTCTTTTCTGTCCATTTGAGACAGGGTTTCACCCTGCAGTTCAGACTGGCCTGGAACTATGTACCCCAGGGGGGGCCTCAAACTTGCAGCAATCCTCCTGCCTCAGGAGCATTAGAATTACAGTCATGCCAGGACGCCCAACTCCTAGACCTTCTCTTAAATTTTAAAATCCTTTAATTCCATGGAAGAGGGGAAAAAAATTAGAAATGAATACACCTACAAGCAACTTTGAACTGGTAAAAGCTGATTTGCCAAAGCCTACCAGGAAACAAAGGGGAAATCAAGTACAGCTCAGTGAGAAGTCCGTTCTGGCCCAACCCTGCCCACTCCTAACAGTATTCTAGAGCTTCTAGTCTCATAAACCCCATTGCTGCTTGCTGTTACAAACATGCCGATTCCCCCTGGAGCTAATGAGAGTTCAGTGGCTACATCCAAGGGTTAGAAATTTAATAGCTTCCAAACAACAGACACATCTGTCAGCAGCAGGGGCCTTCCATGAAGGCTCTTAGCAAGGAAAATTGGGAAATGCCTGCTGGATTCAGCATCCTTCAACAGTAGGAGACAGCAGGTCGGCACTACTCCTTAAACACCTCCTGGCTCCAGCAGAGAGGACCAGGCCTCCACTGACAATAGGCTGGCAGAGAGAACGCTGGCTGTCGTCGTGGTAACGAAGCCAAGGCAAGGACCTTTTCCAGAAAGCTGAGTCAAAATTTTTTCTCTTCTGTAATGATTTAATTCTGACAGGGATACACTGCTAAGTGCACTTCATCTATAAACTTGGAACAGTGACAGCCACTATGGACTGAATCACTGGGAAATGGTTCGCCTTTGATCTGAAAGGCTTCTTCCTGCGGCCTTCTGGGCGGCAGCAGGACCAGTGATTCTACGGGCATGGCCAACAAGGAACCCTCCTTTGCCTCCCACCCACGACCCAAACTAAGTCTGGCCCCGAATGTAAGGACGCGGAGGAGGGAGCAGAGATGCCTGGTGGAGAAGACGGAGCAATGACTCAGGGAAACAGCTTGGCATGGAGCAAGCAGCAGCAGAATTTCCCCCTCCTGTGACATTTCCCTGAAATCTTAATAATATGGGACCATCTCCTGGGTATTAAGAACCAAGAACATGGGCCAGGGATTTAGCTCAGTGGCTTAAGCGCCTGCCTGGCAAGCGTAAGGTTGTGAGTTCGATCCCTGGTACCAAAAAAAAAAAAAAAACAAGCACATGATGAGCTCCTTCCCAAACCTGCAACTTGCGAACCACCAGAAATAATCCCACTCAGCCCTTCCTGGGTGTCCTTTGACTTCAAGGATGCTGTATTCCAAGATAACCCTACCCTTAGTTTTCCTGAGCCCCAGGTATTAACCACTAAGCCTTTCTTTTATTACATGCAATGTGTGACGCACTGTTTAAAATGCTTTTCATACAGTTTTCCACTGGCAGGGCTGGGATTTGAACCCAGGCAGTGCAGTGAATTCAAGGCCCATGTTTGTAACCACTGCGTAAGGGCCTCACCATCAACTGTGAACAAGAGGGCTTCCAAATTTCGGATCCACGATTTCAGAGTTCACTCTAGTTTGCCTCCCCGTTCCTCCCCTCAACTGCAGATGGAGGTATGGGGGCAGGAAAACTCCAAAATAAAGTTTCAGAAACTAAGAAAAATAGAAAACTGTGTAAATGCCATTCTCTCAAAGGCAGCCCCCAGGAGCACATTCACAGCCCACTCTTCAAATGGCATCAGAACCAGCTATGAGCTATGAAGAAGCTGGGGATGTGGGGGGAGTGTACTCCTCTAATCCCAGCACTAGGGAAGGTGAGAACAGAGGATCACTGCAAGTTCAAGGCCAGCCTTAACTACACAGGGAGACCCTGCCTCAAAAAGCAACTACAAAAAGAGGCTGCAGGATCACCTTCCCTCCCCCTCCCCTTCCATCTAGGCCTCAGGACTGACCACACCAGGCACCCTTGTCCCCCACCCACATCCGGTGCCTGAGTCATAGAACTAGCTGTTCTCTTGGGTCTAGGAAATGACACACTTAACAGGGAATTGTCTCCTCCCTCCAGGGAGAGGGCCGCAGCTGAAAAGGCCACAGCTGAAAGGCTGCAGCTTCATGCGTTTTTGTGGGTGTTAAATTTCCTTAATGATGTCCACAGCCAACCTGCTGGGGCCTGAATGCAAAGTAAAGTCAGACAGGCCTAGCAGCCAAAGAAGGGGGATGGATATCCATGTGGCTGGTGAGGTCTGGAAAACTGGGACAACAAGCTAGTCAACTATAGATTAGTCAGAGGCGCACACTCCTAGGGACGAGGTCACAGATGACAAAGGCAAAGGCCCACAGTGGTCAGCAATCTGCTCTCTGGCATCAAACAGCATGCAGCAGGGAGACCTGAAGGAAGTCAATTAACCTCCATGGGCCTCCATTTTTCCAAAGAATGGAGGCAAGGTAGCTTGTAGTTATCAAAAGATTAACCGTTAATTCAGTCAAAGCTTTTAGTACACTAGGCAGAAAGTATGCAATCAATGGTAACTTTTAAACCAACATTCATTCCTCCTGCTCTTCCTCCTCCCTTCCAAACAGCAGCCCAACAGCAGAGCTAGCAGTCTCCCAAAATCAAGTCGAATCCACCCCACAAGTTTAAAGTTATTGAAGACACCAGCCTATATAAAGCAGACAGCAGAATTGACTGTGGGATAAGATTTCTGCATTTCAATCAGGAAGTAAAAATTCCAGGGTTCCTTGGGTGACCGCAAGGGCAGGGTCAGAGGCAGCTGGGCCCCAAGCAGTCACAGGCGGCCCTGGCAGTAGCTGCCATCCTGGTAGCGTAGCTTCAAACAGGACCACACGCAGCTGCCCGCCCAGAAGCAGCAAAGCAGAGCACAGTTAATGGTTAATCATTTCCAAAGCTGATTCCCAAAGATACAGAGCAGGTATCTAACAGGCCTCCCTCCCTAGGAATGTCAGGCCCTCCCCACCCAGCAATTACATCATAAAGAAACAAAAGCCCAGAATTTTCCCTGGGCAGAGAGCAACAACAGGAGTAAAGGCTGGGGGCAGGGGGCAAAATTATCCTTCTACCGGTGGAGCCGGGAGGAACCTGTGAGTTAAAACACCCCTCAAGCACAAGTCTTCCTCACTTATCCCCTTAACGGATCTTCACCTCCGACTCAAGGACCAGGCTACACCTGGCCACCAGGGTCTCTGGGCCTAGCGGTGGGGCCAGCACCTGGGAGCCTGAGCCGCCAGGAAGTGCAATGAAGGGGGGGAGCTCAGGCTGCAGGATGAAAGGCTCCGTCACTCCTAACTAGGCAGGGAAGGTGTCATTTCGCCGGGAAGCCTGGGCAGCTCAGCACAAAGCGAGCAAGGGACAGGCCACGCAGGGAAGGAGCACCTACCTGCCATGGAGAACGCGTGGCTGCTCAGAGGGCCTGGCCTCTCTTTTTCAAAAGAGAACAGAGGCTCACTCATGGCAGACATTCCTGCTTCCGGCTCCTCAGCGGCCTCTCCCAGGGGGAGGAGGAAGGAGCAGAGCAGACAAGCTAAGAGTCACCACTTACCAGGCCAGCCCTGGTCTTGTACGCATTAGGTCGCCCGGCAGGGCAAGGACACGGTCACCTTTGCAATCAGGCAGTCTGAGGTAGCGACTTGCCTTCGTGTCCCCAGGCTTTTGGCTCTAATTTATCACCCTCGACAGAAGCCCCGCCAAGCTGAAAGTCTTCAGTGCACTGCACCAAAGAGCCATGTATTTCCAAGGCTGTGAATACACCCTGGCTGGAGCGCGGGCACAGCGGGGGGAGCTGCGGTTTGCATGTTGCATGTTGTTAATTTTTTAAATTATTGTCCCAAATGATCTTTGGTCCAGATACACCTCCTGGAAGTGAGAAAACCACCCTGGTTCCTCGAGGAAATAATCCTCTGCCAATACAGTCCTTTTCCACCCCTCTCTCAATAATGCAGAAGTGGTGATGAAAGGGCACATTCATATGTAAAGGATGAACTTCCAAACTCGCCTGGCAGGACAGAAATTGCATCAGTCAAGGGAAAAGAGGCTGATTTACAAATGAATTCCGTGTTTAGCCCTTCACAACAGGGGCAATAGCAAGCAGGGCCTTTCCTCCTAGTCGGCTGGGATGAGGCCGAAGGAAAAATGAAAACATCACAACAGGGATTTCCTGGTTCAAGAATGCCAGGCTCAGTACAACTTTACCAAGAGGCAGGACTGACTCCCCACAAGAAAGCTCTGTCCCACAGCAGGCCCTAGCCTGAAGGCTGGGTCCAACGTGGACACGCATTTGAGGTCCTGCAAAGGCAGCCAGCTCACAGAGAGAATGTGGAGGAACCGGCTGCCTTTGCCCTTTACGCCACTGCTGGTTCTGGAGGCCGAGGCCCGTTTGCATAATTTATCCAGGCTGCCAGGCCTGGCCTGGTGGCCCCGCCCCCACCCCGGGTGGCTGGGTTCTGGAAAGCTCAGGTGCCCTGGCTTTCAAACCGCACTGGCAGACGGTGGCATCAGAGGCCCAGTTCAGAAAGGAAAAAGAGGATTCTGTGCCTGCAGCAGCTGAAATACAGAAGAGGCTTGAGAGATAAAAGGCAAAGGCGCTTCAGAAAACAGGCAGGTGAAGGAAGAGGAGCCACTGGGAACCAAGCAATGTTCCCCATCCTCCCTGTGAGCATGTGGGGCAACCTCTCTGAAAATCACCATAATGGAGACAAGAAAATACTGAAACTAGGAAGAAGGGATGGACCTCCCTGCCAAGGTCAGCTCCTCCGGAGCCTTAGGGAAAGCAAAGATTTCAGGTGCAGAATGTCAATTACTGGCTCAAAAGGTTGTGTTAATATCCCGAGACAGCAGTGGGGTGATTCTTTCCCATCACCTACAGGCGCATGTCTGTCGACCATGGACTAGGGCAGCTCTCACAGCCTGGCTGCAGAAGCAGAAAGCAGGAATCGACAGCCATGCCACGGCAGGCGGGTGAGATGCAGACCATACACTGGGATAAAGACATACATGTCTGTGACTCAGCATGGCACCAAATCCCAGGGAAGAAAGGGCAGACAAGGAATCTAGATCCAAGAAATAGGGGTCACGGGGACCCTGGGTTTGCAAGAGGCCTCAAGGAACACCCAGAAAAGGAGTAAAACTGGATTCCTCTGACTTCTTTCTGACCACTATGTAAGATATTTTTTAATGGCCACAGGAAATAAGGATAGTAACAGTATTTATGGGACACTCACTGTCCTGGCCTGGGCCCAACATCCACCTGCAACGTCCAGCAAGAGCTCAGGATGTATCTCTAGCACCAGTCAGGTGCCACTTGTATGGGGCTCAGGTGTTTTAAAGCAATGCAAAGCAGGGGTTCGCAACAGGGTTCCCCAGGGAACCCTCAGCAGTGTCTGGAGACATTTTCCATGATCACAGGCTGCAAGGAGTGGGACTGCTACTGGCAGTCAGTGGACACAGACCAGGGATGCTGCTACATACCCCATGGGCAGGCCCACAACAGTGTAATCAGGCCCAAAACACCTTTAAGTGCTGAAAGGCTGAGAAACCCAGGTATCAGGCATCTTCCAGTGAGCTACCAGGCAGGTCTAACCATGAGCACATACACACCACCCACAGCGGCTATGCATTCATCACAGGAAAGTGATTCCTGATGTTTCACCTGACTTCAGATTTCAAAGAGAAGAAAACAATGGGCCCAGTCACCAGTCACAGAGCAACCAACACCTGGGATCTGAGCCACCAGGCAAACCGCCCCTGCCCTTCTGGGAGGACAAGAGGACACTCCCACCCTTTTGTGGAACACTTGTGATTTGGGAGAAACTGTTCGGAAGACAAACAGCAATTAATTAACTTCCAATACCCAAATGCTGCAACAAGCAGTCTCTGGATGTCCCTACTTTATAGGGAAGGCCCAGAGAAAGCAGGCCGTGGTACAGTGGCCAGTAAGTAGAGAACGACTGAGAAACTGAATACAGACAAAAGGAGGGGCAAGAGGAGCACTACACTGGGGAGAAGTGTGTAGCCAGAAAGATATTTCTCTATTTCCTTTTCAAACTGTACTCCTGTGAGTTCCCTGCCACTGTTTACTGAAAAAAGATTTTCAGGCTCTTTCCCCGCAAAGGGTCCCATGAGGTTGGGTACCCATGTTATAGGTGAGGCTCAAAGAGATGACGTCATTTCCGTGCTAAAAAGCAACCAGACTGGCCCAGCCTCCGTGCAAGCTGGGTGCCACTCCAAAGCCCTTCACTGCATGGGTCAATTGCCTCTCCCAGAGTTTTGAGTGCCACTTGGTAACTCTCCATCACCAAGGGCACGCTTGGCTAACACGTGACATCAAGCCACACACAGCATGTAGCCTCTACCGCCAGGCCACTAGGTCTGAATCCCAGCCGAGCTCTGTGCCCTGGGACGAGTTACTTTGCCTCTGAGCCTCAGTAGATTCAGCTGTTAACTACTTGCACTCTTCCCAACAGGGTTGTTGCAAATCAATGAGACAAAGCAGGCAAACTGAATAGGGTCTGGCTCGCCCAGAGGGCCACAGGTTATTGCTATTATTACCCCCCTGGTGTGCAAGAAGCCCTAGCAGAGGAAAGACACTGACCCAGAAACCTCAAACCAGTCTCCCCAAACCTTCCCCTACCTTTGCCATGATCTGCACCAGACTACAGTATTGGAACAGTTCACAGACCAGAACACAAATGTTCATTCGAAGTCAATCCTCTCAGGCTGACCCAGTTCAAAGAGGGGCTCAAAATTCCTCCAGGCCTCAGGATTTTCATACTGAACAGAGCAGAACTGTTTGGATCTGCTCTGCCCCAACACCAGCACCACCGCCCTCTGTGAACCAGCCTGGCCCCACCCACTCCTCCCAGGTCACCTTCCCAAATACTCTCCTCCCAAAGCTTCGGGTCAGGCTCATGACAGGCCCTGGGCAGACAACTCCTGGCTCCTGTGTCTGTGTGGCCTTGGGTAGGTCCCATCACCTCTCTGACCACCAGTTCCACTGATCTGCAAAATGTATTAAGAAGGTTGAACCTTGCAGGGTCAGGATGAAAATGCCTAGGAGGTGCTGGGCACCAAGCAGGTGCCCTTGCAAAGGTTCTTCCTTCTCTACCATCCTCACCACAGTCACCACCTTGTTCCAGCCCGGGGACCCTCCGCTGACTGCCCTCCTTCCTCACTTGCCTCTCTAAAAGTGCTCTTCAAACCCACAGAGACAGAACAGCCCTGCTTTCAATTTTCCTCCCAGCCCCTTTCCTTAGCCACTTTATTTATCTAGCTGGGAGTGGCAGACATGCTCCAGAGACAAGAGCAGCACAGCTTCCAGCCCAACATGGGCCCTTGGTGAGGACCTGCCTCAAAATAAAAAATGAAAAAGGGCTGCAGATGTAGCTCAGTATAAAGGCCCTAGGTTCAATCCCCAGTACCACAAAAACACACAAACAAAACAGAAAGAAAACAGTGCTGCCACGGTGGCACTCCTGTCCCTCCTCCTCTTTCCGGCATTCCCTCAACTCCAACCACAATGACCTCCTGTCTGCACAAGCCAAACTCATCTGCACTCAGCTAACCATCCCCCACCTAGAATGTTCTAGGCCCAATCTTCTCCACAATGTAACTTCAGCTTCTGGCTCAAATGTCACCTCCCCAGAGAACAGGCTCTCCCTGACCACCCCCGGCTCCAGCCTCCTTATCCTGTGATCCCAGTGGGTTTTTTCCCCTTCTATAGTCATCCCCAACAAGGAATTATCAAAAATCATCTCCTTGGGCTGGGGATTTAGCTCAGTGGCTTAAGCGCCTGTCTGGCAAGCGTGAGGTCATGAGTTCGATCCCTGGTTCCAAAAAAAAAAAAAAAAAAAATCATCTCCTTCCTTTGCTGGGTCACTTGTTTATTGGGTCTTCTCTGGGCTGGGAGAGCGGTTTGTGTCAGCATCTGTTCTTCACTGTGCCCCGGCTTGGCTGGGCTGCTGTCTTCAAAACTCACAAGGCTGCCAGAGGAACAGGAACAGCAGAGCAGGGTTCACCAGGCCCCTGGGGCTTGCCAGACACCCACAGGAAACTCCCGTTTTGCTCCCATCTCAGTCCAACAAATGCAGCAGGCAGTCATTTCACAAAAGAGAGCCCAGCCATCTCAGGACCCCAAAAGAGACCCCAAAACAGGAAATCGCCCTTTCGGCAGTTAATCAGCCCTTCTCTTGCTTCTTGCCTAGAACGCCCATTTCCCTAGAGAGGACTCCTGATCGAGGAGGTAGGTGTAACCCGGATGCAATGGGCACTATGCCAAGCAAGTTACAGAAAAACCAAGGGAAGAGCAGAGGGGGCTCTCCTCGCCCTCCCCCAGGTTTCTCGAGAGAGCTAGGTTGCAGAATCATCCAACTGTGAGAAAGAGGAGTGGCGTTCTCCAGGGAAAACACTCCTGTGCCCAAGAGGACAACCCCTTCCCTCCTCTGAGGCTCTTTGGTGACACCACTGAGGAGGGTCCTCAGCCTCCCTGGGATTCTGCAGTTCTGCCCCTGTGACTCGAAGCAAGAGCCCATCCCACAGGGACTGATCCACGCATGTGCAGCATTCCTAAGTAGTCAGCCTTGAATTGAGAAAGTAAACCATTTTTCAAACATATCTTCCCTCTGCTGCACTGCTCACAAGCGGGGAATTCACACTGCTCTTCCCTGCCTCCGTCTAGTTCCCTATCAGCATCAGCATCAGCATCCCCAAACCTCAGCCAAGATTTTCATGTCCATCTGTGACATTCCTCAGTTCTTACCAACTTCTATTCTGTCTGATTCCAACCCAAAACTAGCAACTGGCTTTGAAAGACATCTCCAAAATGAAGCGTGCAGTAGACGGAAATTAGGGAGGGTGATTGAGGCAGAAAATAGACCTGGGTCAGCCAGGGCAGCAAGGATCTCCAAGGGGAAGGAAAAAGCAGCAGCAAAGTCCACGACAAAACCTGCAGCCACAGTCCAGGCAGAGGTGGCCACCTCACACACCAGCACTTCACAAGGCCAATCCAGCAAGCCAAATCCAGCCCACCCACAGCTGGAAGTCTTGAAAATCTGAGAAAGTTGTCAGTATTTAAAAATGAGTAAACTAGCAGGGTATGCTGGCTCAGGCTTGAAACCCCAGCACTCTGGGAGGCTGAGGCAGCAGTTTGGACAACTTGGTGAGACTGATTAAAAAAAAAAAACAGTGGGGGGTTATAACTCAGGGATCTAACTCAGAGGCACAGTACCTTGCTTGGCAAGCTCAAGGTCCTGAGTTCGATTCCTGAACCAAATAAATGCATACGTAAGTGGTCTGGGGATGCAGCTCAGTGCCAAGACTCTGGGTTCAATTTCCAACATACAAAAAAGGAAGAGGCAGAGAAGGAATAAAGGAAAAGAAACAGGAGGAGGAAGAGAGGGCGGGGGAGGAAGCAAGAACTGAGTTTTAAAACTCAGATTTCTAGTATCGATTAACAACTAAAGCTGGGGCCAGGGGTTTAGCTCAGCAGCATAAGTGCCTGCTTGGCAAATGCAAGGTTGTGAGTTCAATCCCCGGCACCAAAAAAAAATAAAAATAAAAAACTAAAGCTGGTGAGGTGGTGCACACCTACCTATCATCAAAAAGGACCTTGAGTGCAAGGTCAGCCAAGGCTACAGGATTATTCCAGAAAAGAAAAGAAATAAAGCACAAGGACAGGTCAAGGGAAAGCCCTTTTTTTTTTTTTTTTTTTTTTTTGGTACTGGGGATCAAACTTACAACCTCGCACTTGCAAGAGCCCATTTCTTATGGGACAACCTTCTAGGTGGTCCCACTTGGTGGACCTTTAGATGCCCTGCTGGCCAAGGCCTCCACTATTCTTAACTTTCAGATAACTAAATCGAGCCCTGAAAATCCCTTGCAGAGCTCGCAGGGCTGAGGAAGTGAAGAAAGGCCGTAAGGCAGGAAGGATCAGAGATGAGAGCTGCAAGTCCAACTTCAAACAAAGCAAAAAGATTTGTCTTTTTTTTTTTTTTTTTTTTGTACCAGGGATCGAACTCATAACCTCACACTTGCCAGGCAGCACTTATGCTGTTGAGCCAAATCTCCTGAGATTTGTTTGTCTTTTGGGGAGGAACAGCTCACAATATATCAGTTAACAGAGACAAGAAAGGGGTTTTGACTTTTCTTTGCATACTTTCACTCCTTACAGGGAGATGCCATTTATAATTTGAAAGAAAATCCAACAAACCATTCCACCACCACCACTACCACCTGGCTTAACGTTAATTAGTTTACAACTCTTGGAAGACATCCTTCACAGAAGGAAGCCTGCACTGAGCAGCTACTAGAATCACCAGCCCCTCATCGTTACAGACAGAGAGAGAGGGGGGGGGGGGAGAGAGAGAGAGAAGAGGAGAGAGCGAGAGTGCGCGAGAGAGAGGTCCCCCATGAGGGTTCGGGAGATGAATGATCACAATGGTGCGTGTCAAAGGCGAGGAGAGGGCAGCCCAGCTCTGGGGCTAACCCTGGGCAGCCTCTCACTTCTCCACAGTTGGTGCCAAGATGCCCAGGGCCTCAACAAGAAGTGCCCACTTGGGGAGGTAGGAAGAACACACAGTCCTTGTAAATCTTTTCAAAGAACAAGCAGGCCCAGCAAGGTCTGACAAAGCAACCTGTAAACACCGCCATAATCATCCATGGGCATGTTCTGTGCTGTGCTGGTCCCTGGCTGGGAGTTTCCACCCACACACCCAGTGCAGCCCTCACCATAAATCCGCTCATCTACACCGTTATAGAACAGTACTGGCAAGTAGAACTTTCCATAATGACAGCCATGGTCTGTATCTCTTCTATATGGGGAATTTTTCCTTTTTTTAGCCCCCAGTGCTGGGAACTGAACTCAGGCCCTCAGACCCAGGGCCTCATGTACACCAGGAAAGGACTCCAGCACTAAGCTACATCCCCAGCCCTTTCCACTTGGACACAGGGGATAAGCTGCCCTGGCTGGCCTTGAACTCGCCACCCTCCTACGTCAGCCCGCTGAAAGTAGCTGGGATTACAGGTGTGTGCCACCACGCCTTGCTTGGATTTCTGTTTTGCTTAATGTACATTTAAAAGGTCACACACAGTAGCAGCTACCCTGGGTGGCAGAGCTACAGAAACTTAAAATTAGGACAATGGAACAGGCCTGTAGGCAAACAGGACGATTCAGAAAACATCTAGCCATTTCTGAGGATTTGGCAGTTAGACTTAAGGCATAACGATGTGAGGTCCAGCAATGTATATATGGACTCGTCTTCCGTTCCTCCTTTAGTCTGGCTTGGAAATTCTCAAACCTTCTGTATGCATCAGCATTTCTGATCAAAGCTGATGACATTCATGGGGAATTTAAGGGAAACCCCCATCCCCCACCGGCCACCCACCACCAACCCCACACTAGACGTGGCCCCAGGAGCCCCTCTGCTAGGCAAGAAGCGCTCTCTCCCTCTCCCGGAGCACATTCTTAGAAGCTGCAGAGATCTAAATGAAAGGCTGAGGAAGGGGGAGGACCTGGGTTTCTAAGGATAAAACAGGAGAAGGTGGCCCTGGAGGGGAGCAGGCTGGAGGGCTGCCAAGGGAGGCTCCACCAGGAAAGGGAACTAAGTCTACCAGGTGGCACATGTAGGTAGAGTGTGCAGGACCCCGACGGTGCCACTGCCAGGTGGAGAGAGTGCAGGCTTGGATCTGTGCTCCACCAAGTGATCTTAAGAAGCCCCTGGAAGCAGAATGCAGGGGAGAGCAACAATCGGCATTGTATTTCAGGAAGAGCAAAACAGAAGTGATATGTTGGGAACAAATCAGAGGGAAAAGCAGCACTCGTTGGGGCGTAACTGGAATCCTAGCACTCAGCAGGCTGAAGCAGGAGGATTGCCAAGAATTTGAGGCCAGCCTGGGATATACATTGAGTTCAAGGCCAGCCTAAACTATAACAACACACCTGTTTCCAAAAAACAAAGAAAAAAACAATCAGGGAAGGGACTATGTCAAAGAGCGTACCAAAAAAAAAAAAAAAAAAACACCACCACCAGGCATCTCAGACATCTGAGATCTGAGCCCAGAGAGAGAATTATTTCCAGACACTGGACTATGCTGGAAACAAAACCATCCTCTCCACCCAAAAGGCTGCTTTTACTTCATTCTCTAGGATAAAAAAGTTCTATGCATCAGATGGTCAAAACCCATTCATTATTTTTCATTCAAAATAAAGATCTACTGTACCCTAATGAAAACAGGAACCGTACAGAGTAAAAGAAGACCAAATACAAAAGGCAGGACTCTCATTTGGAGCAAGAGAAGAGAGGAATTTAGAGGTATAAGCAAAGTAGCTGTGGTCAGAGGTGACTCTTTCAAAGCCTGGAAGGTCAAGTGTGGATGGAGGAGAGAGAAGAACAGAGAGGGTAGAAGTTAGTAAGACAGTCAGGGGCCGGCATACGAGGATGTGAGGGCTGTGACCTTCATTCTAAATCCCGGGGGCAGCTGGGAGCGTGGCTCACTGGTACAGAACACCGGCTTAGCATGTGTTAGGTCCTTTGTTAAACAGTTATCAGCCTACAACCCCAAAACCTCACTCCTAGGTCTATGCCCAAAAGAAATGAAAACATACGATTCACAAACACACAAATGTTTACAGCAGCGTTCTTCAAAATAATCAAAACATAGACATAATTTGAGGTGAAAGGATAAATTGTGGGATACACACGCAATGGGAGCCTGGCTGAGAGACACAGGCCTGTAGTCCCCGCTGCTTGGGAGGATGAAGCAGACACCGTTCAAGCCCATGAGTTTGAGGTTAACCAGGGCAACACAGTGGGACACCTCACCTCAAGCACAGTATATGGCGTGGGGTGATGCATGTCTGTAATCTCAGCACTCAGGAGGCTGAGGCAGGACAATCACCATCAATCTGAGGCCAGTTTGGACCACACAGTAAGTTCAAGGCCAGCCTGAACTACAGAGCAAGACTCTGTCTCAAAAAACCTAAAAATAAGAAAGAATCCAGCATCACTGCAGCAAAATGAAACAGGTTGAACATCCCTAATCAAAAACCTGAAGTCCAATGTGCTGCAAAATTTAAAACATTCTGAGTGTCGACCTGACACTGTGAGTGGAAAATTCCACACCCGACCTCAGGTGATCACAGCCAAGACAAAGGCCCACTAAAAATATTGTCTAAAGTGACCATCAGACTATATGCACAAAGTGCATAAGAAATAATGATGGATTTCATGTTTAGACTTGGGTCCTTTCCCCAAAATAGCTCGCATACATGCAAATATTCCAAAAACCTGAGCAAAAAAAAAAAATCTAAAACCTGTACCACTCCTGGCCCCAAACAACTGAGACTGAGATACCCAACCTATAACTATTAGCCAAAACTTTCAGGTGGAAATAAGTACCAGAAATAAGTACCTTAAAAGGCCTCCAATCCAGAACACTCATTCTAATGCACCAAGCAGAAGAAAAAGAGATGGTTCTTTTTAAAATTAAAAATGCTCAATTTTAGATCACAGTCTTCTCAAGTAATATTCACATAAACACGTTATATGGGTCAGGCTTCAAAAACGGGGAAGGCACAAAGTTTCCACCAACAGCCATGAAGCTGAACCGCACAGACGTGGGCAACAGGATTCTGCACACGGATACACGGAGGGTGATTCTGGCTGAGAGAAAGTGGATCATTTCCCCCTTAGAAGCCATGATTTCCCCCTTAGAAGCCATCATCCAGCTGGGTGTAGTGCTGCACCTCTGTAATCCCAGTACTCAGGAGGCTGAGGCAGGAGGATCACTGAGTTTGAGGCCAGCCTGAGCAATGTAAACACATCCAAGGGCAGCCTATACTACTGTAGTGAGACTGCCTTAAAAATAAATAAATAAGCAAGCCATCAGATATCTCAGGGTGCTAGGGATATTTTAGATCTCATTGGAAGAGGAACAACCCGGTTACCATCTACTGGAACTCCCAAATAAAGTCCTCCTGCTGCACACAGCACCCATGGCATTCTCTAGGCTAGTACAAGACGTGGGACAGCCACAACAGTCAAAATGACCGAAGCTCATTTCTGCAAAGAAAAATCCTCAGCACGTCCACGTTGCCCAGCAATTTAAAAGTGTTTACAGTTATATTTTCTTAAAGACTTTCCTTGAAAAAAACAAATGACAGAAGGTGTCTATCTCACGGAAGTCCTCATAAACAATCTCTTTGTGAGAGTCTTCATTTACATACAACAGTGAGGGCGAGGAGCCTGTACTAATTAAGATCTGGGGCTCGTTAGCAAATAGCTGTAATTGTAGATGCTCCAGCATCCTGTCTCTGAAAACATACCCATACCCAGACAAATCTCAGCAAGAGCGACACTGTTCAGGATTTTAATATCTTGGACTTCCGCTGCATCTGTGCCTGGCTTCCAAGTGGCTCGTTCCCTTGTGCCGGTGACATTACACAGACATTTTGAAAATGTTTTCAGCTTTGGCAGCCTGGCATCCACACACTACGATCATTCCTGCAAAACGCACACATGGCAGGATCAAGATGCGCGCAGCCCAAACTGGGCCGCCTTTTAAGGAGACATGAACTCAACTTGCGGAGCCTGTCGCTCTTCAGAATTCAAGTACCCGGTCTTCTGGGGGCTTCTGACTCATGCACGGTGCAGACCAAGTCCTGCAAGGGCCTGTGCTGTGCTCAGTCTTGCGAAGAGAATGCAAACTGACGTCCCTCGGCCTCTCTGGGGTCCCAGAGATCTGTTTTGTTGGTTGGATGCATGCATGGTCTTTGAGAAACTGATCTGCATAAACCACACTTCCAAATCAAGCACTGTTACTGGGGTGGTTGTTGGGGGGATATCCCAGCTGGCCACGCCAGGTGAAACCCAGCAATGAGATGGAGGCACCCTCTCTCCTTGGATAACCTTCCACTCACAGGAGTCTCAAGCATCTGAGATGCCACAACCATCAGTGATCTACCCCCTGGGCCATGCAGGCATGTGACTTGGAATCCTTGGGATACAGCTCCTGGTTAAGCACAGTTCAAATCAAGAATAAAACCAACACCCTACTTTGCCACTTCTTTGATCCATGTGAGCCTCAGTTTTCTTACTATGAAATGGGAACAAGAACACATTGATATCATAGCATTAGTATGAAAATCAAATGAGGTAATCTGCAAATAATACCTGGCACCCAGTTAATGTTCATAAAACACGGGCACATACTGACCATGCAGACTTTAGCTCCAGGAACCTCAGCAACTCAGGGTCCTACCTCCTGGCCACTGTATACCTGACCCAAGTGGCTCCATCATAAAAGTTCCTGGAAACAGAGCAGCCACTACAGACACCCTCTGTGGGCGACAGAGCTCAATTCCACACAAGGACAGCTACCCAAGGGCATACTTAAACAAAGAGGAAAGTATCCCTGGAAACTAAGGGCCTCTACCCTCCCTGATTCTCCACCCAAGCAAGGGCTCCCGGGCACCTGAGAAAGCATTGTCAACAGCTACAAAACAGCTCTCTCCCAACGTCATCGCACAGGCCAACAGGACAGGGAGCCGGCAGGGTGGTGCAAGGTGTGGCAACCCTAGATCAGGAGAGGAGCTTCCACCTGGGCCCAGCCAGCCTGTCGGGCAGCCCCACAGAATTCTGCACTGTGCCCCGTGCTGGGTAAGCATCTGTCTGCATCCACCTCCCATACCTTCTTCCTAAAGGCCACATGTAGAAGGATAAAACACAATGAGGAGGGCTTGCCCCTGCCAGATCTACCATGCAAAGCTTCTTGTCCTCCAAGTTGATTCTAATCATGGCTAACTTTCAGGAACACGCCATGCCCTGGGCACTCTGCTGGGCAAATTTCATCTTAGCCATCGTCCTGTACCTTTAATTCTTTTTTGTCCTCCAGTATTGAACTCAGAGCCTTGACATACTAGACAGGCACTCTTAACTGTTTCGTATTTTATTTGGAGACGGCGTCTAACTGGGTATCCCACGCTGGCCTTGCACTTTCAATCCCACCTCAGCCTCTCAAACAGCAGCTGGGATTAAAAGCAGGCACTCCCGCACCATCTGGGAGGTGGCTTTTAAAATCTCTGTACACCCAGGCATGTAAGACATGCATGTAATCCCAGAACTCTTCTAGGCTCAGGCAGGAAGACAGCAAGTTCAAGCCCAGCCCGGGGAACTTAGTGGTTTAGTGAGACCCAAAGATAAAAACGGGCTGGGTATGTAGCTCAGATGTGAAGGCCCTGGATTCACTCTCCATTACAGCTAAATAAAAAAATTAAGTAAAACCTTGATAGCGTCCTGCCTCTCAAATGGAAGACAGAGATAAGCAGGGAGGCACAGGTCCATCTACAGATGGCACCCTCATTCCATAGAGAAACAAACAGAGTACAAGAACAAAACTGAAAAGCTGGCGCCCAGCTTTTCAGCTTTGGCAGTCTGGCATCCAGTAGTGATCTCTGCACTCAGAAGACTGAGACAGGAGGATTGCTGCAAGTTCGAGGCCAGCCTGGGCTACATACATAGAAAGACCCTGACTCAAAAAAAAAAAAAAAAAATACTGAAGTGAAGTGAACAAGGAACCTTCTGGATGCTGGAAGTGATCAGCTTTCTCGACCTGAGTCTTAGACCCACGAGTGTACATTTGAGTTAACATGCATCTGTGTGTACATGGTACCAGATCATAGTGCACGAAAATGCTGAATCACTGCTGGAGGGGGTGGTTTCCAATAAGCAAGGGGAAAAGGTCAGAAGTCACCCATGGAGTGATGGAAGAACTAGAGATAAGTAGTGACTCCTGTCTAGCTAAACCAGACACAGATGGGTACACACGCATACGCACTGTGAAGACACATGCGTGTTTCCTTGATCTCACCTCAGAGAATCTGGAAGCGAAGACATTCTACTAACAAGGAGCACATCCGGTGCCCAGATCTTGGTCTCTAATACCAAACCCCAAAGACTGCTAAGCAGCTAAGCATGGACTCTTGACACACTGCTGCACTTCAGTAGTCTTCCTCCCCCAACGTGATGGCCCTAACCCAGGCATAGAGACAGATACCTCTAATCCCAGCTACTCAGCAGAAGGCTGAGGCGGGGAAGATCACACAAGTTCAAAACCAATTTAGGCAACCAGTATAATCCTGAGAAACAGCAAACAAACCCAGCTGAGGGACATCCTACGAAAGACCTGACCGAACCTCCTCAAAACTGTGAGGGTCGTCAAAAGTAAGGGAAGTTGGCTGGGCACAGTGGCACACGCCTATCATCCCAGCCCTTGGAGGCTGAGGCAGAAAGATCGCTGTGAATTCAAGGCCAGCCTGAGCTTCATAGTGAGTTCAAGGCCTCAACTACATAGCAAGACCCTGTCTCAAAAAACAAGTGTTTTTGAGGAACTGTCACTGCTAGGAGGAGCCTGATGAGACACAACTAAATGGAACATGGTAAGATGGATGAGATTAGGGAACAGAGAAGAAAATTTTAGGCGGAGCAGGTACCACACACCTGCAACTCCAGTCTCTGCAATCCCTGCTAGCCAGCAACCTGAGAGAATCACAGGTTCAAAGCCAACCTAGGCAAGTCAGCGAGACCCTGTCTCAAAATGAGAAATAAAGGTGGGTGTGGTGGCACATATCTGTAATTCCAGTACTCAGGAGACTGAGGCAGGAGAATTGCCTAGAGTTCAAGGCCAATTTGGGCTACAAAGTGAGTTCAAAACTAGCCTGAACTACACAGTCTCAGGAAAAAAAGAAGAAAAGGGTTGGGGATGTGGATATAGCGCAGTGGCAGGACACTTGCTTGGCATGTACAAGGCCTTGAGTTAGATCCTAGGAACTGGGGAGTACAGAGGTCCTTAATGAAAAAGATTCAGGAAAACTGGTGTTTTCTTGGTTTTTTGAGACAGGCCTTGTAGAGTCCCGGTTGGCCTTCGATTTGCTGTGATCCTTCTGTCTCAGCCTCCCAAGTGCTGGAATTCCAGGCATGTGCCATCACACCCAGCAGGACATCTGAACAAAGGGTGAGACTTAGTTCTGTAATAACATCAATAAGGATTCACTAATTTAATGTATGATGCTAATAATGGGGAGAGAGATAGGGGAACTCAGGACAGGGGTTTAGCTCTGAGGCACAAGCACCTGCCTGGCAAGCACAAGGGTGAGCTCAATCCCCAGTAGGAAAGAAAAAAAAAAGGCGAGACAGGGGAACTCTCAGCACTGTCCTTTAATACTATAAAATTTATGAGTTTATTTTATAAATACGTAAGAAAACTACAGAACAACTCCCTCAAGTCTAGGTGGTCAGGAAAGACTGCACAACGTCTGTGATGAACTTGAGTCACAAGAAACAGCAGTGAGACCCAAGACAGCACATTTTGGGCAAAGGGCACACGGGCCCCAAGAACACAAGGGAGAGGCATGGGGTCACCCCAGGGGACAGGTCGCCCTGCCTTCAGACTCCACTTACAGGTGCCAGAAGGTCACCAGAGGGAGTCAGCAAAACAAAATGCTTTTCAAGAACATTCTGGCTGGGCGTGGTGATACACTCCTGAAATCCCAGTACCCAAGAGGCCTGAGGCAGGAGGATCATTGCAAATTCGAGACCAGCCTGGGCTACAAAGTGAGCCCAAGGCCAGCCTGAACTGCATAGTGAGACCCTGTCTCAAACCACCCCCCCCAGAAAAAGAACATTCTAGCTGCTGAAGGGAGGGGTGAGGGGTAAGGCACACAACAAAAAGAGACAAAATCATTTGTATCAGATCATTTGTATCAGTCGCAGTTTAGGTAGCAGGGGGAGATCACTGGGTGACAAGGTAAGACCGCCCAGGTACGTGCTACACACACAGAGGACTGAGCAGGCCAGTGCCCTGCCCTGGTGACCATCCCTGACCGAGACCCTGCAAGCAAAGTCTTCACTCAGGGCTATCCGGCACTGCAGTCTCCCTGGGGGGACTGTCTGTTTAGACCTGCTCTGCCACTTACCACCTGCGAGTTGTTACCATCTGGAGCCTCAGTTTCCCCATCTGCAAAATGGGAAGGACACTGCCTACCTCAGGAGAAGAGGAGCTGAACTAGAGAAAGCTCCAGTGTGAGCACCAGCCTTCACAAACATGCATATCAGTTTTATTAGAAAGCCCAGGGTGCGAGGAGCCTAGGAATCCCCCCAACACCCCACAGCTTACAGGCAGAAAGGCAGTGTCAGGGAGGGGACCACCCTCCCACCCACCCCACATCTGCTCCAGCCACACAGGATTCAAGCTACAGGACAGGGCTGATGCGGCCAAGTGGCACTGGCTCCCACGGGTCCCCTTTGGAACACTGCCTTCCTGCTCACAAGAGGTGCCCTGACTCTCCTGGCACAGCAGACTTGGCTGTGACGAGCTGGGGGCTCTTGTGGCTCCCCAGCCCTGACCACCCCCAACGCAGCTGGGCCTCGCCTGACCATCTGCCCCTTGGCTTGGCCCAGTGTGACACGTGGTCCTCTATAAAAGCCTTGAGGAGGTTTTCCATTTCAGAAGCCTTAGGGAGTAGCCTGTTGCAACATTCTGTATGGCCATTCCGTCTGGAGATGGACATTTTCACCAATATCCAGAGCTATGAACGATACGCCACCAGCTCACTTTTAAAAGCACTCCGATGGCAAAAGTGAATCACTGCTCCCACTTGGGAAGGCTCAGAAATCTCTCACGGACCAAAGGAAGGGGCCCAGTCCCTCGGTCAGGAGACTCAGAGGCCCCTACAGCCCGTGAGCACGGCTTGGGCTGTGCCTGCTCTCATGTGCCACATTTTGCCCTAAATACCAACAAGCCCCAGCTTTCCAGAAAGCCCTGCACGCCCTTTTTATCTCTAACCAAGACAACCGCCTTCCAACGAGGTGGGCCAACTGTGTCCCACTTCTGAGATTCCAAAGGGGCCTGTGGTTGAAATCAGGAAGCCGCTGCGAACTCCAGAGGCTTCCAAACATGCTTCTCATTCTGATTCCTGAAAGAATCACCCTGGGGAGAAAGGTGGCCAGGCATCCCCAATCTGGACACACACCTAAAATTTACTGTCGGGACAATTCCTACACAGCCACGCGAGGCCAAGCAAACCAAACAGGCTTCTCTAGAAATGAGGCCCATCCATCAAGGGGTCTGCGCCTCGCAAGGCTCCCGAGGAGCTGTTGAGAGACTGCTCTGACCGCCACAGTTCACTGCTCTCCAACAACAAAAAGAAATTCCCGCTTCCTCCTCAGCACAGGAACAGAGAAAGCAAGAGTTTTACTCACCTTTGGAGCGAGTAGAGATATCCATGCCCTCTACCACCTCCTGTTCTGTTTTTATTTCCTCTTCAGCCAAGCTGAAACAGAGCAAATTACGTTCATGTTTAGGGAGGCTAAGAACCCGCCCAGGGGGGCCGCTGCAGAGATGCCTGGCACAACCCACCTTCAAGACAATGCCCCAGCCTCACCCGGGGGTGGGGAAGGACCACACCTGAGTTCCACAGTGCTATGATTCCTAAAGGAGCTCTTTAAAATATGAGGTGCTTCTTTTCTGATACCATGTCAGTCAAACCACTTGCTACTTGCCACGTTATTAGGGGATGCAAAATAGCCTCATCTTTCTATATACGCAATTACAATCTGCCCCTTGGGCCCAGGGGAAGCAAGCCTTCAAATAAACAAGTTTCTCCACTAGGTTCAAAAGCAGACGGCTTGGAAGTGTTTCCCAGGGTACCCCGAGTTCTGATGTCTAAATTCTGTTAAGGTGGAGTACTTATCCCCAGGCCTCCCCTCTAAATTTTCCAATTCCCTGATGAGGCTGCAGCGTGAAAAATAAAGATATCGGTTAAATTACGAAGTGCTGTAGAAAAATGTGCCCAGACTAGAAGAAGCCAAAGCGCTGGTCTCAAAACAATGCAAACAACCAGCATGTATCCCAGGAATCAGAACAGGGTCCCTGCGCACCGCACCGGCCTGCTGGCGCCTCCCCATACACAGGCATGACTGCCTTTGAACTAATTATCCCCCACCAGGAAAGTGGAATGAGGAAGGACTGCTTAAAAGATAGGCTGAGCGTAGAGGGTCAGGGAGCAGAGGGAGAAAAGTGGGCCCCCTTAGCCGGGAAGGTCTGTATTCCAGACCCCGTCCCCACCCCTCCCTCTGCTGGAACTGGGGTTGAACAGACAGCAGGCCATTTCAGGTCTTCCTCCCAGGGACACCTCACAAGCCAAACCAAAGGAAGAAACGAAGTTCTCTGCTTTTATAAGTGCAAACGTTTTCAGGTGCTAGAACTTTCCAAGCATTTGGGCTGACACTGCTGTGGTAGGAATCTGAGCAATCACTAGATGTAATTCCATCAGACCATGGGTCAACGAGAAGAAATGGGTTCATCACCAATTGATAGGGCTGGAATTTTCCATTTGGAAGACTCAAAGCCAGGACAGGAAGAAGGCTGGAGAAGAATGTCCTGTCTGTGTTCCGCGGTCTGGGACAGTGACAAGGCAAAAGATGAGTCCAGAAAGGCAGCCTCAGGCCTGGAACCCCAGGGTAAGATGGAGGAGAGAATTCAGGATGGGAACTAGATAGAAAGGAAAAGATTATAGCTCAGAATCAAATTATGGGAGCGTGGAGGCCTCAAACTTAAATAGTCCCAGCAGAGAGGAGAAAAGAAAGCAGTGTAGGCTTCAATCAGAATATTAGCACATTTAGCATTCTGATATTGAACTTCGCTACTTCATTTACTCGGCATCTGTAGAGAAACCAGGGACACAAATCACCAAAGAAACAACTGACATGTTGTCACAAATGGTTTCCATCAGGAGAAAGCAGCCTGCTAAATTTAAACACCAAACATGCAATAATACAACAATGATTTACTGAAGGTAATTTTACCACTTTTCACTCCAACTTCAGAGAAAAGCATTCTCAACTTAGAAACACTTTGCCTGGAACATACAAAGGCTGTCCAACTAGATGCTATTGATGGGGTGATTCTTGCTTGGGGTGACTGGAAATAAACTGTAATAGAAAGCTGCCTTATAGTTCTCAGAGAGACGGGTAGACGGTTAACTTCAAAAGAACAAACAGCAACCTTGATCTTTCTAGCAACTAGAATTCTGTTTCCCTCTCTAGCATGAAGTATGTGAAATCTTAAACTTCTTGAAACCGATCCCATATTTTGAGTGATGGAGAAAAATGCTAATCTGTGCTCCAACCAAAATGTACAGTGGTGAAAGAAACAATCACACATAACAGAGCCAAAAAAATCCACTTGAAGGATTTCTGCTGTGATGAAAACATTCAAAGGTGTATTGATCACGGAGGAGGAATGCATTCAAGAGAACAATTACTTGGCTTGTAACAGCCTAGAGGAGCTGAATACTCAAAGCAGGAATGCCACTGTGAGACTAAGAAATGCAAATAGTTATGGGGTAGCTGTTTACTGCTGGGTTTCAGATGATCAATTCTCAAGTAGAAGAGAAAGGGGAGGAAAGTTAAGCTGTTTTATCTTTCCAAGTATTACAAGTAGGCACCATAATCACCTTAGTTAGCAACAGCACCGCCAGCTTGAGCCCAGGATTTCCAACACAACAATTTAAGAAAACCATCTTTTCAGAGATCAGCAAACCCTCCTTTCAAAAGGAACCGTGTATGTGTGAGCACACCCACACACAACTTGGATTTGACCAAAGGAAATTACAGTGTATATGCATTAAAAGAAAAAAAAACTTCATTTACAAAAGCAAAGACCAGAATGCAAAATTAGTCATTTCGAATAGCCACATCTAAAGCACTTCCTTTTTTTTTCCCCCCTAACACCACTGATCTCCCGGTTTTGTTTTGTTGCTTTATTTATTTATATTTTTTCAATTTTCTGGTTTAGTGTCAAGTACTAGTATGTTATTAGAGGGAAGGGAGGAAAAACTATGAAAATTATATTCAGAGTGGTAAGAAAAAAAAAAGATCTGTACCTGTCTGAATGCCCTGTCACAGATCTTGGTCAGTTTAGGTTAACAGCTGGTCAGTGATTTGGGAGAGAAATGATCAAGTAATTTTTAAAAAGAAAAGGCAGTTGCATCTGGAGAAAATACTTTGAACTTCTGCCATTAACACATTAAAGTCTTAGGAAATATACAGCTTCTTTCCTTCCATGTCTGCTAGCTTCCAGCAACCCTGATCATTTGAACCAAAAACAAAAGAACAAGAAGTCCTGTTTTCAAACTGACATTACTTTTCTTTCTTTCTTTCTTTCTTTTCTTTCTGTCTGTCTGTTGGAGACAGGGGGACACTAAAGGTAAAATTACTGAAAACCAAACAGCCTTTCATCCTAAAAGGGAAATTCACCATCAAGTAGTTGCATATACATTGTATCCTTCACCACCACTACCACCACCGCCACCACCACCACCACCACCACCACCACCATCACTACCACCACCTCTTGCCCTCACATTTACCCAAGTCACTTGCCTGTGGATTTCACAAACTGATACATTTCAGACAATTCAAAGAAGAGCCAACAGCACCTGCAAACACAACCAAGACCATCCTCTCTCCCAAAAAGAATAAGAGATTTCTTCCCCAATGCCTGGAAGGGATAGCTTACTTCTTCACCTGCATGCACTGAAAAAAGAGCAATTAAAAGTTGCAGATGAACTGCTACACCTCCAGGATGCTTTAAGCCTTCTGATTATTAATTCTGAGGACTCAGGGCTGGTACGTAATTCCCAGGAATCTCATCCCCTTAACACTTCCAAGAGAGGAGAGAGAGAGAGAGAGAGAGAGAGAGAGCGAGAAAGCATTTAGTTTTGACCAAAATATGCCTGGATACACAATGCCCAGATATTTCTTTTCCCCAAGTGCCCTTACTATTTGACTTTTAACTAAGAATCTCTAACCCATCTAGAATACATAACCAGCATGCACAGGAGTCTGGTTCTCAGATGAGGATCATCACACAGCATTTCAAGAATCATGCATCATTCGAAAGGGCTTTTCCTGATTTTTTTACTTTCATTCAAAAAAAGATACCAAAATGGTCCAGGCTGTAAGAAATATTTAATCCCCAAGGCATAACATCTTCCTCTTCTAGATTATAAAAGAGTTAACATTAAAATGAGAAAAACCATGCTTCCCTAAATCTGCAATTAATTTTTTTTTAAATGGGTGGGAAGAGAATGGTTAGCAGAGCAGCTTTATATAATAAGCACTCACCTAAAACAGGCAGAGTCATCGGTAGCTAAGCTATTTATGCAGGATTCTTAAAATGGCGTCTGGCAACACTGCCTCACTCCTGAACTGAAGCTAAAATGGTAGCAGTTTGTTCAATAGCTGAGCTTGTGTTTAAGCAGCCCTGCTAGTTTCAAAGCCACCTTCCTAAATATCAGAACTAGGAAAACCTCAACCAAAGGACACCAACAACCCAATGTTAGAAGCTTTAAAAAAAAAAAAAAAACTGCAATGACAGGGAGTTTGTGAAGTCACAGGTTCCTAAGGAAAAGCCTTCCCTTTCAGATGCTGAGCGTTGCACAGCTCTGCTGTGGTCGGCCCCCTTGCCCTCCACCTAGGTAGGTGGAAGGTTAGGAATTATGCAGCCCTGCAGCGGAGAGTGGGGACAGACAGGTGTCTGTGTGCACACAGGGAAATGTTCCAAGGGCCTGGGAGGAGGTGGGGGGAGGGCACCCATTCCCTGCTCCGTGCATGAGAAGAAACCCGCTCAAATTCATACCACCAGGCAAGGTAAAATGCAAAGTTCTTCAAGAACAGGAGGCATCTGGAAAGCTAAGCTAGAGGGCTGCCCCTCAGTCTGAGGCCAAGGTAAAATAAAAAGGCTGCTTATGAAGCCTGAATTCGGGGCCCCCAAACATCAGCCCCCACAACAGCCACTCCTGAGACAGTTAACAAGAAGGAAAAGACAGTCGGGTCTGCAGAGGAGAAACCCAAGTCAAATGTTCCCTTCTCTGGCGCACAGGATACTCACAAATTAGATTTGTCTACCCCCAAGAGAGCCCTGAGCATTAACAATGGGTTTTTGCAAAACCCCAGCTTCCAGAGGCCCAACTAATAGCCTCAATAGCCTCGTAGTGGTTAATGTCATTTACTGGTAAGGTCTGAGAATTGGCCTCGGAATTCCTCCGGTGCTGGGAGTGGAGAGTTTCAAGGTGACTGCTTTTCTGCTCCAGGGGAGAAAGGAGGGCACAATGCCCAAGGCCAACCCGGGGCGAGGACGCACTGCTGGCTCTGTGCCGGCCGGTAGGTAGGTGATCGGATGGGGAGGGCCATCCTGGCAGCGCGCTGGCCGCAGAGCTGGCAGGGCCATCACCTGCTTGTTTGTCTGTAAGGAGAGCAGAGAGGGGGAAGGGCAACAGAGTCTGGGAACCTCAGGCCAAGGGTGAAGAATCCTTTGACTTGTTTTTGCATTTTAAGAATGAAATACAGGGTTCTACACTTCCTCCCCCCACCGTGGGATCAGGAAGGTCCCCTGGAATGTATGTTCTTTTGGGGTCAACCAGAGGCAAGGGAGATCTAGGACTGACAAATGTTCTGTTGCCTCTGTTTGCCAGAGGAGCTACGCAGGGAAGAGAAGCTAAAGGACAGAGACATCCCATGTGTGAAGCGGTTGGGCTTTTCCAAACCCACCTTTGCCTTCAGGGTTCTTCTGGTGCTTGTCACCCAGCTCTCTACAAGGTGACTTAGTCTCCCCTCCTCTTGCAAGACCTGCCGTAGTTTCTCCACTCTCCCAGGGAAAGAAAAGGGGGACTGTTTTGTTTAAAAGAAAAAGGGGTTACAGGAAAGAAAGGGGGGGAGCTATTGTTTTCATCGCTAATTTATAATCCCAGAGGCCGCATTGTTTCTTTCTTTCTGACTCAAATCTTTGAGCTGTTAATTATAAAAGTAACTGGACTTGGCTCCAACAGGCTAACTATGTTCATGCTCAGCAATTAGAAAAACTCTGAAGAAAGTCTACTGAGTGATTATATATAATTAATTCCTAGTTACAGACCGAACACTGACCATTTTCTGGAGCTAATAAAAGCTGTGACTCCCCATCCCCCACTGAACGCCACTTAATTTCCGAAAGCAGAAAGTGCATCCATCCTGGAGGGTCTTGAAGGAAAAGAGAGAGAGAGAGAAAGAGAGAGAGAGAGGAATGAAAAGCTCCAGTGTGTCTGTTTGTTCCTTGCAGCTGTGCATCCTCTTTGGGGACTGAGGAGGCAGAAGGAAAAAGGAAAAGGGCCATCCTTCTGTTCCTCCCTCTGCAATTCACAAATGTGGCAAAGGGGACATTCTACCTTGATGAGAAAAAGAAAGGAGGAGGGAGGGGAGACACCTCGGGAATGGAATGCAGAAGACTCCTCAGCTTGGCAAACCGCTTTTTCCTAAAAGGAACAAAGATGGTGGAAATTTCCAGAAGATATATCCTCAGTCCACACACTGCAATTGTCAATCTTTAACAATTTCCCCCAAGTCCACTGGTTTGGGGGGGGCACACTGGGGTGTTCTGTGGGACAGTCCTGCTGGCCCTACCTAGTCCTACTGCAATGCAGACATTTATTCTTTCCCTTCAGTAACTGGAAAATAATGCTACTTGGAAAGTAATTAACTTTTTCCTGACCCATGGTTGGTGGTAGCTACACAACCAGAGGAAAAGTGGCCCAGCTTGCTCCAGGGCTGGGAACCTGCTAGGGCTCCACACTTGAAAACAGATCTTGGCTTTCCAAACCTGTGGGAGCCATTTTAACGCAGGCTTTCAGAGGACAAACGCATTGCCCTTAAGTCTCCTTCCAGCCCAACAAACACAGTATTATGCAAACTGTTGAAGGCACCAAACCAGGAGTCTTGTGATTAGATATTGTTCTAGGGAGGCCACAAGAACCTCAATATGCAATTTCCATTTACAGCAAGGAGATAAGAACAAAGAAAATAGCTAAGTGTATGAACTTAACTTCTATGGGATAAGGGGCACTGTGCGGTTTTAAGTATATATTGCAAACTACCCTCACTTTTATTCTAAAATGCTGGCTCACCTTACACAGACTTCTCAGCTCCTAATGCAACGCCCTTTCCCCTTAGTAAAGGAGCCTTTCTCCAATTGATGTCAAAAGTTTGGGTGGCTGGGCACTAGAAAAAAAGCTTACAGACTTCATAAAGTTAGCCTAACACACCAAGTGAATATATTTCCATGATTACAGTCATGCTGGAGTGGTCTCCAAACTACAAATTTATGTGGTGAACTCTCTGAGAAATTCCAAAGGTAATGCTAAGCAAAAGTCTACTTTTGTCACTTTTAAATTCTAGCCACATCATCAAGAGATCAGGGGGAAATGTACAAAGTGAGAAATAAATCCTATGTATGGCCAATGAACATACAGATGTATGGCTTAGGCTTGGAAAAAGGCTAAAATCTGTTGGCCAGTGTGCCCTGAATCAAAACGAGTTTGGTGGTAGATGGGATTTTGCAACATATATGTGAGAATTCTAAAACATAAGTACTAATGCCCCACCCCCACATGCAGACCACCACCAGCACCCCCCACCCCAATGTCTATAGGGCTGTGATTCTAAGAACAAGCAGTTTCATTGCATTCCACAAGCAGATCACCTACCCAGAGTTATACAATCCAAACAAACCCAATTAAAGGTCTACAAGCAAGTCACAATGAACTGAACATTTCTGCCCAGGCTGAGGGTAAACAGGAAGTGCAATCTTCAATCCTATCTGCAGGTTATCAAGAAAAACTGGATTCAAACAGGCACTTAAAGTCAAGACACACTTTAAAAGCCCTTATTTTGTTCCTACTCCTGAAGCCCCCCCCCCCAGGTCCTGCAACCAGGACCCCTTATTACAAACAGATACCAAATGTTTCCAAAACTCTGGATACATGGTCACAGAGGAAATGGATTTGCTTACTTACCCAACAAATGTTCAAGCAACCGTCTCATTTTTCCACAGTTAGGAAGAGAGAACAGGCTGGCAGATTTGGGACTTGATCAAAAAGGAAATTTTTTTAAACAGTTACATGGTATTATTAAAAACACACCATCACAACAACACAAGTCAACAACTAGATATGGAATGCTGTCATGAACCACACACATGATTTTATTTCCTCTGCACTCTATCACACAGGACAGAGGATGATACAATGTAAAAAGTGGGGAGGTGAAAATAAGGATAAAAGATACATTAGTTCATTGAAAACCATGCAAGAGTAGAAAGCTAAAGCATTCAGAGCCCTCCCAGATTTTTCTGCAGGATGTTGTCCAAGATCTTCCCCCACCCCCCACCCCACAGTCCCCATCCCTACTCCAAAAACTTCCTCCAGAGCCTACAAAACACTTTCAGAAACATTTGCTGGCTGGAGGCTGGCTTGCAGAACACTCTGTATCAAGCTGTCAAGCAAAAAGGCTGAACAATGTAGCTTCTCCAGTGAGAAGCTCTGTAGAGGAAGAGAAAGACCATGTACAGACACCAGCACCCACCTAGGCCCAAGGAGCTACTCTCAGTTCCCTAGCACTGCTCTGCTCAGAGCTGGGTTCTGTTTCAAACACGGCCTGCCTCGTCAGAACTCACTCCAGCCTTCCCAGAACCTCTTTGGAGAGGCAAACTTGCCTGCTCTGCTGACTGCCATGAGCGCTCCTTGGAGAGGAGCCTGCTTGCTTACCTTCCATTTTCTTCCCCCAGCAGGCATGTGACACAAGAGCAGACAATAGTGCAGGGGGGAAACTGCTCAGAGAGAGAGACAGAGGGAGGGGGGAAAAAAGAGGAGGAAAAAAAGCTGCTCTTTTGGCATAGCAGGAGCTAGCTTCAAACTATTCCAGAAACACCATGCCCTGGTGGAAGAAAAGGTGTGCCAGGCCCTTGCCAGTTTGCAAAATCAAGCTAATGCTAATGGCTACTTAGCCATGTGACCCAAGAAAGCAAAAAAAAAAATTTCTCTCTAAACAGTTCCAAGTTAACATAAGTGCTCTGGGGGCGAGTGTGGCACGGCCAGCCACAGAGAAATCACACTGCTCGCCCACAACTCGGATGTCTCAGAGGGAGGGGGAAAAAGATGGTTAAAAAGCCGAGCTTACCTCTGTGGATGCATTGTTAACACTGTGTAATGTCAATACTTATAAAACATGGAGGACAGGCTCCTAGTTCTCACAGAAAAAGGGTTTGGCACTTCGGCTGATGATCTGGCCGCCTAATAAAAGCTCATCCCCGATTGGCTGCCCCGGCAAATCGGAGTGTAAAGCCGCCCCGGATTGGCTGAAACACTTCCTGAGCGATTATCTTTGTGAGGCTCGGGTGAGCAAGAGCCATCCTGTGCATAGAAAAAGACAGGCTAAGCTAGGCCTTTTGCAGCAAGAAAAACTTGGGAAAGGGGCCCCCACATGCACTTCTCCTACACTCTGGCTAGATTTTCCAGCACTAGCAAACCAGTGCAGCCAGCCTGACCTGCTCAAGCAAAGCCTGGGGCCCGAAAGCCATTGGAAAGAGAGCTTTTGGGCTGGGCTGAAAAGGGTTCAACCTCACCTACCCCCACACCAGTGGCCCTTTGCTAAGGAGGAAGGCTGACCCTTTGCTGGAACAATTCGGCAGTGGTTCTCCAAGGGGAAAGGGAGCTGAGGAGTGAGGTGCCCCAGGGAAAGAGCCAAGGGAAAAAAGAAAAGGGGCAGGAGCCAGGCCTCTGAGGAGAAACGGGCAGCAGGGCAGAGCCAGGAACCAGCAAAGGGCAGCCTGGCTTCTCAGAGGAAAGAGGAGTCAGCGGCAGAGGGGAGGAGGGGAAGAGTGGTCAAGTTTGCATAGTCATTGTCAAAATGCCTCCTCCTGAAAAAGCAGGCCAGGCAGCCATTTGCCCAGCTGAGAGTCTAACCTCTCACCCCCCTCCTTCAGTCCTCAGAGGAAAACCAAAATGGGTTCCTGCCTCCCTGCCAACATGCCAAGGGGGGCCCCCTCTCCATGCTTACCCTAAGAAAAGCCAAATGCGCTCCTAGCAGGCCACATGCCTCCATCTACAAACTTCCCTTCCCCTCCAGGCCCCTTCCCCCACCGCTGAGGCCTGCTAAACCTGTCAGTTAAACAAAAATCTGACTTCCGTATTAGTCTGCAATGCCTTCAGCTTCCTGCCTGTTAACCCTCTCTCGGACTCTGGGCCTGGCTGGGAAGAACTAGGCCCTGAGATCGCAGAAAAGGCCTGTGGAAAAGTACCAGCTGCAGCTCTCCGGCAGATGCAGAAAGAGAGAGAGAGAGCCGCTGTCTCTTGCCTCTGCTTCCCAAGGAGGCGTGTACCTTCTGAATCCAGGGCACAGGCAGTGCCTCTCGGTCTGAGAAGCCATTTAAATCCAGAGGGAAAAAGAAAGATGTCAAACCCGGCCAGGAAACAAGAACCCCCATTATAGTCAGGCCTATACACCCACAGGTTAGCTCTTCCTGCTACAATCATCCCTGTATGTGTGCGTGTTCTGGGGAACCGGGCCCTCCTCAGTGGGCTGACAAATCCCATGAGCTTCATAAGGATTCCTGCTTCAATTTATTTCCACAGAGACGGCTCCTTTTCGTCCCCTAAGGCAGATGGAACAGCTATTTCACACACAACCCTGCACTTGGCACCCCCCCAAGCCCCCATCTCTGGCACTGCTCCCCAGTAAAATATTAACTAGTTTTCCAGAGCTGTTTATAATTCCACCCATTTCACTAGTATTAGGAGGTCAGTGCCCATTTCCTCCTTAGCTGCCTTTGTAAAGAAGGTAAATCAAACAGGATCTTAAAATGTCCAAGCATTCTTTCTTGTACTGTTTTATTTTTTCAACAACGTGCTTAATTAACAAGATTTTTTTAAAAACCAGCAAGCAAGAGCAACCAAAGCTAAAGAAACACCTTTCTTTCGGGGCTGAAGAAAGCTGCCTGAGTTGACAAAGCCCTACGCCAGGAGATAAAACTAGGGAGGAATAAAGTCTCCCCGCTCCTCTTGAAATTAGGACTCGGGGGCTTTCTGATCCCACACCGTGCCCACAAAGAAAATGAAGAGCTGGTCGTTTACTATCTGTCCTCCCCCGTGGACAACAGATGCCCACTACGTGTCCATCAATTCTTCCTGGCTGGGAATCCTATAGCAGACAGGCTCAGGGCCGAGCCAGAAATTCAGACACACTGAACCTCTGGGTTGGGCCCGGGCTCAGGGGCCAAGATGCAGAGTGGGACGTCACCACCACCACCACCACCACCACCACCACCACCACCACTACCCAGCCAGACAAAAGTCCACCTCTCAAGACAATGGGCCTGGGCCTCCCCAGAAGCTATTCCTGGGGACAGAAACAGGTACAGGGACCAAAGAGGAGCAGAGGCAGGTGGTGGCCTGGGCTGCTCAGACTCTGTCTTCCTTCCTAACCACGTGGGCAGCAAGCAACCCTCCGCCAACATCCATGTGGAACCCAGCTTGTGTCTTCTGTGGGTGCTGCTTTAGGGCGTAACAGAAAAATGGAAGCAAGGTTAGTGGTGAGCTCATGTGCAGCTAACTCCAGGACTAAGGAGGAAGTGAAAATGCCGCTGGTGTGTGCGCGCTGCGGATTTTAACCCAGGATTAAAGCTTGTTGCATAAGCAGCCGCAGCATCCTCCCCTTCTCCCTCCCTCCCTCTCCCTGATCACTTGATCACTTGAAATGTTTTCTGGGGCAAAGAGCAGGAAGCTACCGGCTTATTCTGGCAGCTCAGCTCAGTTTGAGGAATGCTGTTGGCATTCGGGTAGGTCTGAGGTTATCTGGAAAATAGCAATTGGGCTGGGGACAGATGCAAGGTATGGTGGCAGATGGAATCCTGAGAGGGACACAGGTTGAAAAAAAATAGAACCCTGGGGCAGGCCTACCAAGAGCCACTCCTGGCCCTGATGGAATGTGGCTGATAATGCAGGAAATAAAACCAAATATTGCTGACTTCAACCTAGAGATCCATTTGGTAACCCTGCTTAAGGCCCAACCACAGAAGTTACTAAATCAGTGCCGTACACAGACTAATTTCAAGAAGGCAGGCGGCATTGTTAAAGACCTGGAACTGTGCCCAGAGAGGTGAAGCGAGCTGCTGAAGGTCACACAGCTGGCAAGTGCCAGGGTTCAGGCTGCCAGGCAGTTGTGACTCCGTACGCCTAAAGCCCGTGCCTCCTCTTGACTCAAAAGAAAGACACAAAAGCAAGGCCAAACCAAACAGCAAAAAAGAAGTGAAATTCCCCAAACACCCAAGGCAAGACCTGGTCTGTCTTTCAGGAGGTCTGTGCTTGAGATGGGCTTTTAGCGCTGAATAAGGGTGCTGAGATTTTAGAATCATCCAAATGCCCTTTTACCACAGGCTAGAGCCCAGGAAAAGCTGGCCCCTCTCTGCAAACCTCCAGTTAAAGCACAAGAGGAACACTTTGCCTTTAAAACGAGGCTGTTTATATTTCTTGAAATCAGTAGTTCCCAGCCAGGGGCAATCGTGCCGCCAAGGGACATTTGGCACTGTCAGGAGACTTTTGGGTAATCACTGTTGGGGGAGGAGCCCTGAAAAATGCCCCGAAGTGCAAGGACAGTGCCACAGGACAAGGCACTATATGACCCAAAATGTGTTATTGTGCGGAGGTTGGAAATGCCTGGCCTAAAGGAAAAGGAAGAAATAAAACCTAGCCATTGTGCCTGCGGACAGGAAAGCCCCAGCACCGGCCTAAACAAATAGGTTCCTCGGTGATATTAATAAGCAATGAGCTAACCAGAATACATTAAAACGTGTCTCTCTTAGTACTCCCAGGGGACAGACAGAACCAGAGGGACAGAATGGAGCTGTAGAAAGCCGAGCAGTGTCGCAGGAGTACGGCTGGCCTGCCAGGAGAGGAAAGGTTGGCCCCAGCTCCCTTCCCCAGGCCTCACTGGCTGAGGCCTGGCTGCACTGCGATGGCTCTCCAGCCCCTGGCCGGCAGCCAGGCGAGCAGCAGGAGCAGCGGCCTCAGCAAGCTGCATCCCGAGATAGCCTGGGCGGCCGGCGATGCACATAAGTGCACTTGGAGTTATCTGCCTGCAGCAAGCAGCAGGCTTCCCCGTTGGTCCGTCGTGTGAAATGGACAAGACTGAGGCAGGGAAGTGTTTAAAATGCCTTTTTTTTTTTTTTTTTTGTTCCTTTTTAGCCAATGAGTACACAGGCCAGCTTGGGGCATGGTGACAGAAAGGCTCACCTTCCCAGTGAATGTAGAACTGACCGCATCGGGTTACAGCCACCAAGAAGCAGAGAGGATCTATCTATCCCTGCTGGGGAGGGGGGGGGTTTGGTTGGTTCGTTTCATTTTGTGTTTTTGTTCAACTTATTTCTGGGAGGGCTGGCAGGAGGATTCAGTGAGTGATGCAGCAGCGACACAGAGGGCTGGAGGAGAGGGCAGGCGGTGGATGGATGTATGTGCTCCATCGGGCAGATGGTCACAGCTCGGCTCAGCAGAGAGAATATGCAATGATACAGGGACAAGATGCAAATCTAAAGGAGGAAGGGTCAGGATCCCCTGGAGCTGCTCCCCCACCCCTTTCCTAACAGTTGCTGCTAGGGAAAGAAGAGGGCTGCACAGATTGCATAGATTTCTTTGCTGTGTTTGTTTTTCCCTCCCACTAGACCAGTGGTTCTTGATGGGGGTGGGGGTTGCCTCGCAAGAGACATCTGGCCATGTCTGGAGACATTTTGGGTTGTCACATATAGGAGGGGAGGGTGGGAGAGAGACTAACACCTAGCAGGTAGGGGCCAGGGCTGCTGCTGAACGTCCCGCAATGCACAGGACACCCCCGCCGCAGACGGTGGGCCGTCCTCTCATTAGCACTGCTGGCCTGGCTTAGAGCTCGGTAAAACACCATCTGCCCCTGGACAGGTCTCCTACCTGGACCTCCTGTTCTGCCTTTGCAGTTGCTGTGTACGTGCATGCACGACACGCAGGCTGCCTGGGATCCTCCCGGAGCACAAGTCAGATCCTGTCCCGCCCTCCTCTGCTCAAACTCCATCCATGACTCCCATCCCCCTCCGGGTAAGAGAGGGCCTGCTAAACTAGCCTGCCAGCCTCTCGCCACGGTTCAGTGTCCTGCACTGACTCCCTTTCCTTTCCACCTCCCAGGGCTCATGCAGCTCCAGACGCCCTGAAGTCCCACTGCTGACTTCTTCCCGCCCTCCTGGGAGCCTTTGCACTTGGTCTCCCACCCTGCACCTCCTCTCTGTCCAGGTCCCCACTTCTCCAAACCACCCAGGAGCAGCTCTTTCGTCCTTAGCTGCTCTTCCTGCTGCAGCAGAATTCCCAGCCCTGTGGGCAAGCCTCCCCAGCACTCTACCAGAGGCCTTCCCACTTAGCAGCGGCTCGGCGACCCGCCTGTCTCCTGATTCCTTCATCTTGCTCTTTCTTCCCCACATCAAGAGGCCAAGCCATGCAGAGGTTGAGCCATGTGGCTGCCAGTGCCGTGCCAGACTGGGTGAATCACAGCTGCCCCACTTGCCAGCTGTGAGAGGTCTCGGTTGAGGTACAAAATTCTATTCTCTGTGCTTGATTTCCTCCTCCGTGCAGTGGGAACAAAACCACCTCCCTGGCAACACTGGATGACTCATCCCTGTCCCTCGCTCACTGAGTTTTGCTGCTATCCTCTGTCAGCTCACTCCAAAAAGGCATTTTCTGGAAGCTTCCAATTCAGTCCTCTTCCTTCTTTTTCCCATTACCTTTCCAAGGAGAATAAAGATGGATACTGAAAACTAACCTGTTATAATGTGTGATACCATGCCAGGTAGTTTGGGGAAAAGCATTTGCCTGGCATGCACGAGGTCCTGCGCCCCATTTCCAGCACCGCAAAAAAGAAAAACAAGAATACACAAACTAGGTAACCCCATAATCCTCCAGCTCTATCAAGTAAGCAAAGACAATGATCGGCCCCATTTCCTAGGTGAGAAAACTGAGGCAGGAACTGTAAAGGCTCTCTTCCCCCCTGTAAAACCTCTCCCATTCTCCTTGACCTCCCACTCACCTGCTTCTTCCCTCCATCTTTAAGGGTTAAAAGCACTCAGCCTTCCTCACAGCCCAGCACTGTGCAGCTGGAGAAGGAATCTAAACTCTTACACACTGACGTGAAGGATCTCTAAGGCACACTGCTGAATCAGGGGAAAAGCAAGAGCAGAGTAAGGAATATAGTGCCATTTTCTTTGTTTTGTTAATAGGCTGTGTGTGTGTGTGTGTGTGTGAGAGAGAGAGAGAGAGAGAGAGAGAGAGAGAGAGAGAGAGAGAGAGAGAGAGTTTGCTTTATCACACAATCTCCTCTGAAGCACACGTACTTAAGAAACTGCTAACCATGGTTGCATCCTAGGAGTACAGGGTCAGGACTGGAAGGAATCTTCACCATTATACCCATTCTAACCTGCATGTTTAAACCCTGGGAACATATTATTTTTAACAAATATAAATCAATACATGTAATATTGAGGAAAAATATAAAATGGAGGAAAAATTTGTGTACCCTTTTGGCTATATCTATAGATTGCTCCTTCCTTCCTCTTTTCCTCACTCTCTCTGTCTAGGATAGATTGATTAAGTTGATTGATTGATTGATTGATTGATTCATTGATTGATTGATTATGGTGCTGGTGATCAAACCCAGGTCCTCCTGCTCTCTCAAAGGCCTGGTGCTAAAGCCCGTGCCACACGGCCACACCCCCAGCCCACCTTTCATTTTTTTATTTACTGGGGTAGGGGGTACCGGGAATGGAACTCAGGACCTCACACTTGCCAGGCAAGCACTGTGCCACTGAGCCAACCCCCTTTCCTCCTTTCATTGTTTTTGAGCTGTTTTACAATTCTGTAAATCGCAGAAGGCTAAGACTAATGCAAATGATTCTTGCCATAGAAATGCAAATTTAGTCCCTGGAATGCAACTGATTATAGCCAGTTTTTGCATCTACTTGTAAATTCTTCTCAGCAGCCTCGTGTGCAGTACTTTGAATCAGCTGTGACATCAAACTAATTCCCTCTCATTCATATTCTTGAATAGTACTTTTTTAAAAAAGTCACCACTGACCTCTAAGAATCAAGCTCTACAGTTTAGTCTTAGGAGCTCTCTTTGGGGACCTCTTGCTAATAACTGCTGCTGGGTCCTGGTGAGTCCACCAACCCAGCCACACAATTTCCTACTTGCTGTTTAGCTCCTCTAGTCCCAGAGCCCACCCCTTCCTTCTCAGGCAAAGAGGGCTGGGAATGGGGAGGGAGCCCCTTCCCAGCTTCCTCCTTGGCTGCTCTGGCAACTTGACAGTGTCACTGAGCCTTTCCTTGGTTTGGTTGTTTTGTTTTTGATATCAGGAATCGAACTCGGGACCTTGGCTTGCCGCTAAGCCCCATCTCCAGCCCCACTGAGCCTTTCTGGATGGAGTCACCATCCCAGAAAGTGGAGACTTCCCTCAGAGTCCGCGGTGTACATGCTCAGCAACGGGAGATTGGTTTTTCTTTCTCTCCTTAAAACCTTTTCACGCAACCGTATCACTCACTGGCACAGCAGAGTGGAAATCTACCCAGGTCTAATCTCACCCCTGAGCCCAGCTCTGTGTTTCTAAGCCCGGGACAGGCATTTTTCTTCTTATTACTGACTCAGACACAGTCCACCAACAGAATGGAGGGCCTCCTGTCCTGATTAGTGCCAGCCTTATTGTCACTGTTCCTGCTTTGAAGGAGCCGACAGCTGAGCAGAGGAGACAATATGCAAGTATATGAGCCACATAAAATGTCACATGGAGAGACCGCTATAAAGAAAAACAGGTGGATGGGATGGGGAGCCACAAAGACTGGAGTGGGAGGAAGACAGGGAACTTTCAGGCGGAGGGAGCAGCAGGTACAAAGGCACTGAGGCTGCCCAAGTTTCTCAGGGGAACAAAAAGAGTACAGTCAGCGAGGCGCAGCACAGGGATAAGGTCAGACACTGAGACAACTATTTCCTCCACATTGCATTACTCGGATCCAAATATTCCAGAATGTTCCTTTCCTTCCCATCCCCACTTTCTTCTACACCAGGCATGCCACCCCAGTTCTACTCCTAAATGAAAGCCCTACAAAAAGATAAATAAGACATGAATGCGTTAGGACCAGGCTACTTCATAAGGCTCTTCCCTTGTCCAGCTTCCACACTCCAAATGATTTCCATAACTCCCTCTTACCTGGTGCTCCCAGTATAACCCAACAGAAATGGCCCTTCCTAACTCACAGACTGGGCGCTACTGAGGACGCCGTGAATTAACGGTCATGGAAACACCTGCTGCAGTGTTGGCTGGGACCACATTTATTGCTGTTTTCCAAGAGACTCCAGCAATTCTCCAATTCCATGAAGGTGTGACTCCTGGTTAAGGCCTCCCTTCTCTAAGGCCACGCCTGCCCCCCCATCCTTCCCACCTGCCTGGGTGACCCGCCAGGGCTGGCTCACCCTGCTTCCTCCCACGCCCGGTGCAGCCTCCTATCCAGAACCTTTCCTGGGAATCCCTGGAGACCGCAGGCTCCATTCCATGGTCCCTACCCGACTGGAGCAGAGTCCCATTAAGTGGCTTTTCAGCACTAGCTGTTGGGCCCTGTCCATAAGCAAGGCCCAGCCACCTCCTGGAATCCTGCAGCCTCCCTTAGGGCTCCCCTCTGCGTCCACAGAGCCACCTGTACCTGGCAACTTCCGGCCCCAGCACCCCATCTGCAAGCCTGGGGGCTCCACCCCGACAGGGAGCTGCTAGGCCCTCTGCTAGCTCTGTCCTGCCGCCTCCCTGCTCCCCAGGGACAGGGCCTCTGTCCTGCAGCCCTGGCCTCGGGGTCGCCTGGGGAGTCAGCTCCAGTTCCCTGCAACTGCCCCAGTCCAGGTAGCCATCCTGTTGTCACTGGTTTCCTGCTTCCTGTCGTGCCCCCCACAGCAGTGGGGGGGGGGGGTAGTTCCTGGTGTCAAGCAGGTGTCACCTGCCTGCTCAGAAACCTCCTCCGGGCAGCAGAAGCCACAAACCAAAAGACAAAACCCAAACATCCGTCCACGGATGGATGGGTGGATGGATGGACGGATGGATGGATGACAGAATTCGATGTCTCGGCACAGGAACATTGGTCAGCCACAAGAAGGGAGGAAGTCAGCAGACTCGAGTTGCCTGGTGAACGTCACACTGAGGAAAAGAATCAGACACAGACACTGTCTGATGGCCCCTCGTGTGAGGCACTCAGCTGAGTGCTGAGGGACACGAGGTCCATCGCTGAAGACAGATGACACAGGCTCTCCTTTTAGGGAGATGAAAAGTTCTGAGACTGGGAGGGGAGGTGCCCAGCAGTGGGACTGCTTCCAACACCACTGGACTGCACATCTTAAAATGGCTCAGTGACAGGAGACCCTGCCTGGCAAGCTCGAGGCATGAGTTTGATCCTCAGTTCCAACAAAAATGGCTCATCTTTAGGCTGGGGTTTGTTTAGCTCCGTGGCACAAGTGCCTGCCTGGCAAGTGTAAGGTTGAGTTCAATCCCTGGTACCAAAAAAAGAAAAAGAAAAGAAAGAAAGAAAAAATGGCTCATTTTTACACTGGTGCGCCTGTAGTCCCAGCTATCTGGAGGACTGATGTAAGAGGATCACTACAGGGCCAGGGATTTAGCTCAGTGGCTTAAGCGCCTGCCTAGCAAGTGTGAGGTCGTGAGTTCGATCCCCGGTACCAAAAAAAAAAAAAAAAAAAAAAAGGGGATCACTACAAGTTCAAGGCCAGCCTGGACTACATAATGGCCCAGTTCTGCCAACACGGCCCCCACTCGGCTGT
>PVJX010014133.1:0-45674 GCA_004027295.1 Dolichotis patagonum
GAGGCTCAAGGGCAGAGGCTGCAGCTCAGAGGCAGCGCCCCTTCCGTTCGGTCACCAGGCGGTGGGGCGGGGCGCTGACTGCGGCTCTGTCTCCGCAGGTGCTGGGCCTGTACAAGGGCCTGGGCCCGCCGCTCATGGGGCTCACCTTCATCAACGCGCTGGTGTTCGGGGTGCAGGGCAACGCGCTGCGGGCGCTCGGCCGCGACTCCCCGTGGAACCAGTTCGTGGCGGGCGCGGCGGCGGGCGCCATCCAGTGCGTGATCTGCTGCCCCATGGAGCTGGCCAAGACGCGGCTGCAGCTGCAGGGCGCGGGCGCGGAGCGCGAATACCGGGGCGCGCTGCACTGCCTGGCGCAGATCTACCGGCGCGAGGGCCTGCGCGGCGTGAACCGGGGCATGGTGTCCACGCTGCTGCGCGAGACGCCCAGCTTCGGCGTCTACTTCCTGGCCTACGACGTGCTCACGCGGGGCCTGGGCTGCGAGCCGGGCGCGCGCCTGCTGGTGCCCAAGCTGCTGCTGGCGGGCGGCGCGGCGGGCATGCTGTCCTGGCTGTCCATCTACCCCATGGACGTGGTCAAGTCGCGGCTGCAAGCGGACGGCGTGCGCGGTGCCCAGCGCTACCGCGGCATCGTGGACTGTGCGCGGCAGAGCTACGAGGCCGAGGGCTGGCGCGTGTTTACGCGGGGCCTGGCGTCCACGCTGCTGCGCGCCTTCCCGGTCAACGCCGCCACCTTCGCCACCGTCACCGTGGTGCTCAGTTACGCACGTGGCCCCGAGGCCCGGCCCGAGGGCCCCGCGCTGACCCAGCCATCCAGCTTGTGACGGCCCCATCCGCTTGGCAGCAGCTGGACACCAACATGGCGCGGCTCTGCAGCCCTTCCTCCCGCCTGGATGCGGGGAGCCGCTGTGACCACTCTGTGACTGGGGCCTCCGAGTGCTCGGCTGTGAGTGGGGACCGCTTGCCCACCCAGGGCCACCCTCAAGGTCGGAGCCGCTCTGTGTGTGCCCAGCACTGGGCTTTGCAGCTGCTTCCCTCAGGGTCTTCCGAAATCAGCTGCGCCTCCGGACCAGCCCCGCAAGGACCCGTCCCAGCCAGACACTGCAGCCCCTCACACCAACCGGCTGGACAGCCCGGCCCCCACCCCAGTCCTGATGGACACTCCAGCCCTCACCCCAACGCCCCAGACATTCCAGCCCCTACACTCCCATCCCCCTGGACACTCCAGCCCCTACCCTGATCCCCCCGGACACCCCAGCCCCCCTCTGGACATTGCCAGATGCCCCTGTCCTACCCCCGCAAGCCCTAGTCATCCCCTTTGCTCTTGCCTGGCAGGCTGCCGAGCCTCACAAGCGCATAGCCCTGCTGCCTGCAGCACTCCAGGAAGGCTTCCTGGCCACGTCTGGCACTGCAGAACCAGACCCTATGTCCCCCGCTTCTCATGTGGCACTGCCTGGCAGAGCCCAGCAGTTAAGCGGTGACCCTGGTGGCTTCAGCTGCCCACCTCTAAAGCAGGGGTGTGGCTAGCTGATGTCTGGGTTGCTTCTCCGGTCTGGGGCCTGCAGAGCAGAGTAGGTCCATTCCCTGGGCGCCTCTCCAGACCTGGGGTGCAGGAGTGGCCAGTTCAGGGCCCCGGGGACCCAAGACAGGCAGGCCCAGGAGGGGGCTCCTGCTGGGCAAGGACAACACTACACTACTGGGTGTCTCTGCGGTAGGGAAGCCACCTGGGAATAAAGCGTTGATGTTTGGTGAGTGTGTGGTGGTCCCCGGCCCCACGGGGTGGCTCAGGGCTGCCTGGCCTGACTCTGAGCCCTTCACTCCCTCCGTCCGAGGCAAAGGCACCAAGGAGTGAGGCACAGACACGGACGGGATCATCGAGTGTCCCTGGGACATCACCAGCCACAAAGGAAGGGTGTGTTGGGGACCATGGGGAAGGGCCTGGAGTCCAGTGAGCTTCATGGAAGAGGGCGACTCTGCCTCTCCAATCCCTGGAGGCCCTGCAGGCTGTGCCCCACAGGGACCAGAGACACCTGGCCCCAGCAATCCTGGGCCATTGAAGCCTCCTGCCCGTATCACGCCAGTGCCAGCCAGTGGCATTGGTCTGGTCATAGTACCTAGGGCTGGGAGGCCAGAAGGGGGGCTGCCAAGTAGGGGATAGAAGTTGGACCCCTTCCTCGGCTTTCTCAGCAGTGCAGTCTGTACAGTGCCCGTGGTCATGGGGTCCCCCTGAGTTCCCATCACTCCTTCCCAGAAGCTGGCCCCCACCCTGCCCCTGGCCGCCCTATGGCTCACGTCCCAAGGGGCAATAGACAGCGACTTTGGAAGTGGAGGAGGGGACAAGGAGTGACTTGGAGTGCCCTTTGCTGCTTCACAACTCAGTGACTTCGTGTGGCAGCTCAAAATTGGCCATTGAGGGAGGACAGCAGAGAAATGGGCAGGTTCTACAAAGCAGGACCCCTTGCATCACCAAGAACTGACCACTAAGCATCACCAACAAACAGTGCGGACAGCAGTGATATTTTAAAAATCTATTTTTCATTTTTTTCCCCAGTTTTGGAATTCTGTTAGGAACAAGTACTCTATGGGAAAAATTTATTTTTTGAGACAAATCTCACCGTGAAATACACATTGGCTTTGAACTTGAGATATTCCTGTCTCAGCCTTCTAAGTGCTGGGATTACAGGTATGCACCATGTTCAGCCTCTCATCCCTTTTCAAATTTGAGTCAGTGTCCCCCTAATTGTCCCGGCTGCACTTGTACTTGGGCTCTTCCTACCCTGGCCTCCAGAATAGCTGGAATCACGGCAGGTGTATATACCACCACACCCTGCTGAGTTACCCTGTTTGAGAACCCACAGGAAGCCATGAGACAGGTGGGACATGGGGGGTAAGGGGCAGGATGGGTAGGGCAGAGGCAACCTAGGGGGATCTGCACCCCAGGACACCCAGAGTCCTCAAACAGTGTGCTCGGAGGACAGACAAAGCTCCAAGTGTCAAGACACAGGGTCCCAAGCTAAGGCAGGTGGTGCACTCCTGTAATTCCAGCACTCTGAGGCTGAGGCAGGAGGATCATATCTTGAGTTTAAGGCCAGCTCCATGGACAGTTTCTCACCTCTCCACACTAAGGGCGATTTCCAGGACAGGCTGGCACGGGCTGGGCCAGTGCCCCAGCTCCCAGAGTGGCCGAGTGACCGAGGTCTGTGGCTGCAACTGACAGCCTCCCTGAGGGTGGTTCCTGATACCTGGGCGAGGGCCAGGACCCCGGCTTGTCTCTAATTCTCCAGTGCCCATGGGCTTGGCCGGCACAGCCTGCTAGACCCAGGCATGGCAGAGGGGACCAGGCTGATGCCCAGGGTGCCCTCTGCTCATCTCACTGAGCCCTGGCGGCCAGCAGGGCCATGGGAGAAGTTACTTCCTGTGCAGCCATCCCCAGCAGGGCCACTGCACCCCAAATATGGACGAACAGATGTCCTGGGGAGCCCGGCATGAGTGGATGTCCACAGTGGGGACAGGACCCTGCAGTGGGGACGCAGGACAGCAAGCACCCCATGGGGCTGTGGTCAGCTGTGCTTGTTTGGCCTCCTAGGTCTCTGTGGGGCTGCAGAGCGTGCTGTGTCACCGAGCAGGTAGACAGTGGGAGGGACAATGAGGTCTGTGCTGTATCGGTCCGTGTTCCACCAGGCAAGCACAGAGGCCAGGGAGGACCAGAGGGGGCAACAGTGACATCAGGACGCGCCAGCGAAGAGGGGACAACAGCCATGGCTGGTAAAGCTGGAGTCTGACCCGCACCTGGGCCTACGCACAGCTGTCACAATGTAGCCAAGCACAGGGAGAACGGGGAGGGGCCCACTCACTGTGGCCTAGGAGGAGCAGTTTGAGTCTGCCTTCTGTCTGTTCAAAACAGCTGAGCGTGAGAACATTGGGAAGAAGTTTATTTAGCCCAGAGTTTTAGAGGTTGACCAGGTGGCCCCTTCTGGCTTCAGGAGCCCAGGGTAAGAAGAGGGGACATGGCCACCTGCAAGAGTCACACACACTAGGCAGCCATGCTCACAACTCGCTCTCTGGGTCCCGTGAGAGCTATGCAAAGTGATCAAACACTACGGTGAATCCTTAGATTTTAAAAATTAGCCAGGTGTGGTGGTGCAGGCCTGTAATCCTGGCACTTGGGAGACTGAAGCAGGAGGATGGTTGCAAGTTGGAGACCAGCCTGAGCGACAAAGTGAGCCCAAGACCAGGCTGAACCGCACAGCAAGACCCTGTCTCAGAAAGACAAGTATGTAAATAAATGATAAAAATAGATAAATTTTTTAAATTTATCCTAGTGGAAGACACATCGCCACTCGCCCCCCTCAGAGCCCTCCTAGCTTGGAATGCACTGGTCCCATCGTCCCTGCTACTTTCTGCAGCAGCTCTGGAGTCCTCTTTGGGGAGTGTTTTGTGCTGTCGTGGCCACCTCCAGGCCCAGAATCGAATCCGTGTTTCCCTTTCAGGGTCATTTTGACCTTGGGGAGGAGCCTGAGGTCACAGCGGTGCCAGCCCAGCAAACACGAAGATGAGGGCACCGTTTTACCAGCTGCCTTTCCACTGGCTGGTCCTGGGGTGCAACATTCACTGCGATTTTGAACACACCCTGAAAAGACACAGGAAACAGGACCTCCGGAGCTGCTTGGGAAAGTGAGGGAAACAATGGAATGAGTGAAGCCAGGGTGATTAATGGCAATGTGTCTTTTACTGTAAGAAAAACGTTTTTTCATTATTATTTAATGGCAGCAAAGTTTTATTAAAGCTAGGAAAAGAAACAGGCTCTGCAGAGTGAGTCGGGGGCACGTAAAAAGTAGGACAAGAAGTACATCCGCCTCTGTGAGGTCGGGCCACCTGTGTGAGAGAACGCAGTGGCTGGAAATTTTCATCCAAACACTGTATTTTACATTTTTTAAGATTTGTTTTTTGAGACTGGGTCGTCCTGCAGCGAGGCAGCCGCACGGGCCTCGTGGTTTCCGTCTGTCCCGGTGCGCCAGCCCCCTCTCGGGACGACGTAGCCCAGAGCCACCGCCCCGGGTCCCACTCGCGACACCTCCTGCCGAGGTCCCTGCTCCCCACGCGCGCAGCGCCTATGGCCCGCAGCTCCGCCTCCAAGGCACTGCACCTGCTGGCCTAGGGTGTGGTGCCCTAAAGCGAGGCCTTTCTGGGGGCCTCCTGGAGCGCTCTGTCCCCACGGGCACAGATACCCTCACTGCCCCAACACTCGGGACCCTAGGACCCGCAGCCCTGGTACGACGGGGACCCAACGAGGGTAGCGTGGGCGGGGCCGCGCATGCGCACCGTCCCACGCGACGCACAGCGCCCTCGCGCGGCCGAAGGCAGAGGCTGCAGCTGAGGGTCGGGCCGCCCTGGAGGGGAGGGGCAGGGGGTTAGAGCCCAGGCCGGAGCAGGCCCGGCAGCGGAGTCTGTGGCAGGAGGCCCTAGGCCTCTGGCAGCGCCTGCCCCGAGTGTGGGCCGGGGCAGAGTGCGCGGAAGGGATGGGGACACGGAGCTCCGGGGAGGTGCGGGTTAGGCGGTGCAGCGCCTGCCCCAGAGGCTAGTGCTAGGTGGACCGACTCCCTGGACCTTGCAAACCCACCTTGGGCCGGCCCCTGCTCATGGAGTGGACCTAGTGGCATGCTCTGGAGGTCCAGCATGTCCCTGGGCATACTGTCACTGACAGATGGGGCTGCAAGCAAGCGTCCAGAAGGTGCTGGTTCCTTTTCTAATCAGGGAGCCCCGGGCTCCTTCCCATTCGACCTCGCCACGCTGGTCCTCCCATCAGCCCTACCGCGGCCTTGCTCAGCAGTTCTGGGCTGGGCCTGCCAGCTCAGCAACCCTGCACAAGCGAAAGTGCCAGGGATTAGGGGGTGCTGAGCTCGCTCTGCAGCCAGACAGACCATAGGCCCTGCCTAGGAGTTGCTGCCGCCCGCACCCCATCTCTGGCCAAATCCTAAACAGCTCAGCTTGCTTCAGTGAGTCCATCCCACTTCGCAAGCTTTTTTGGGGGGCGAGGGGAGCCTCCGGGGGCTGACAGTGGGGGTCACAGTCCAGCTCACAAAATCTTCCTGGCCGCCTGGGACCTCAGCAGGGCTCATTCCAGGTTCTCAGGTAGTGAGATGCAGTGAAGGGAGAACAAACAAGGCCCACAGACAGTCAAAGCTTAACATTATGCATTTATTATATCTCATAGAGCCATGTTACACATGCTTGGTGCTTCAAACTGAGTTATCAATGTTTTTCTGGATGCAAAGCTATCTGATGCTTGATGCTGATGCCTTAAATACTATAATATTTCTGTGTCTATGACCTATGTATGAGCTAAGGAAAAACCAAGGACAATTTCAGAAATGGCAAAGAACACTTAAGAAAAAGATGAACATGAGACACAGTGCTATGTCCCTGAGCCAGGGCCCACAAAAGTTACCAGAAGTGAACATCTGTGACCAGCAGAGCTGACCAGGCGCCGACGGGGTGGAGAACGAGGTCACCCTGGACAGGGCCAGTGCCCTTCTTCTCCCTGCCTAGGGCCCAGCCGCCCAGCCGGGACATCAGGCAGCCCAGCAGGAGCTCCTGCAACAAGCTCAGGGTCTTTCTGGGCATCTGCATCTCTCCCAGGATGCTGGCCGGACACTCGAGGGCCGAGGCAGCTCTCACCTTCTGTACCAGTCTGTGGGAGGTTCCATTCGCTGACTGATGCCGACCTTTTCAATGTCTCCTTCCGGTATCTGTAAGGGGTGGGTTGGCGGTCCACACCCCTGCCACCTGTCCCGCCGGGCAAGTCTCCCCATCATGCCAGCTAAGACCTGCAGCCATTCGGCCTAGAAGGATGCCAAGGAGCCTCCGGTGCTCTCCTCTCCCTGCCCGGTGCAGGGAGGCAAGAGTGATTCTGGAGGCGTGCAGTGCCTTCAGGAAAGCAACGAACGGGACCAAGTGTGTGGCCGGGGCAGCGAGCCACGGCCTCCTCCCCACCTCTCAGGCCTCCTCTCTGAAGAGATGCTGCAGTCACGGTAGTGCCAAGTGAGCTGGGACCAAGAGCTACAGTCAGATCGGACAAGGGCCACAGCCGGCCCATCAGGCCCACAGGACGGTGAGGAGTAAGCCCGCCGGCATGGGTGTGGCATCAAGGACTGCCTGGAACCACAGCAGCTCCTGGTGTTTTTTACCTCTGCAATCCCTGCTCTCCACTGGTCAGATGCCAAAGACCGCATGGGATGAGACTGACATGGGTTCCCAGGACCGTGTGGATTCCAGATCACAGAGGGGTCAGACAGGATGTGATCAGCTCTAAGTGGTGGGATTAGCACATTTCCAATTCTAAGCCTTATTTTAGGGGTTGGGCTCTCGTGTGCCGCAGACACAAACCCTAGCTCGAGACATTCCGGAGGTAAGTTCTGACACCTGAGCTGTGCTAGGGAGGTGGGGCGGGGGGAGACAACGGTGGGGGCGGCAACCAGAAGCCAGCTCAGGACTCTCAGGCATGCATTGCCCACCACAAGCCTCCTCACTCTGAAGATGGCCTGGAACTGGGTGCTCAGGTGGCCAGGGAGCACACACGTGTGCCCCAAAAGGCCTATTGCCTCGGACTTAGCCAATGGAGTGACACTGGCAAGTCTCAGCATGAACACCAACTAGGAAAAACATCCTGATTCCCTCAACTCTTCCGGCCTTGAGTCTAGGCAAAGCAGACACCATGAGACCAGCAGCATGAGCTCAGGGTCACCTTGTAAAATAAATGTCACTCTGGAGTGACAGTTCTTTATACAAATATTATGCCCCCCCCAGCAGCCCCACTACCAAAGGGGGGCAGTAAGAAATTCAAAAATAGAAAACAACATCGTGTTAGGTGTATCCTCTGGAGTTTTTATATTACATATGCTACAAACATGCATTTATTTCTGCTCAGATGTAAGAAAATATGTCTATCAGTATTACATATAAATTAGATTAATTCTCAGGACAATGGAATCACTGTTAGAACACATTTCAAATTTTAGTAAATATCACCTTTTAACAAAATTATAAATTCTAACAAGCGAAGTGGGTTTAGGTTAAACCCAGTGAAAACTACCTCTACTCTTACACTGTTGCTCATTTATTAGTTTTCTACACTACCGCTGTCAATTCAGAGTGCGATATCACGAAGCGTTCTTTGAACCCCAAGTTAAGCTCTTCGTAAAAGTGAACTCTGCAGGCTGAGAAGACGGGAATAGATAAGGGGGAGGACGATGACTGCTCCACGCAGAGACAAAGGGGAGGAAGGGATGGCCAAGCACACCCCCCACAGGATGAAGGCACAAGAGGAACCAGGCTCCGTGCGGGAGCCCAGCTCCTGCAGGTCACGGGTCAGGGCACGTCTCCCAGGGCTGCGGCACAGAAAACGCTGGGTGCGGGGAACAGAGGACGGTGCAGCCACCAGGACTCCTGCCCATGATAGCAGGGAGGGAGGTGTGGGCAGGTCCCGGAGTGCAATGACGGGCTGGCCCTGCACGTGGGCTTACCTCTCTCCTGACTGCCAGGGACATCTGGGGTCTTTGTATCACCTCAGCTCCAAACTACCCAATGGATAACAGATTCTGGACAAATGAACATGGATCTCAAGTTGGAGTTTTCATGATTCGGAAGGCACTTCAAAATTCCAGAGCCACTGGGCCAGTGTCACCAGGTCACCCATCCTCCTGGTGAAGAAGCGGGGAGGGATCAGGCTACACTGCTGGACCGATGGGGTCCTGGGCCTCTTGGAAAGCGACCTGCTCTTAGATGTCATCTGCTTGCAGAGCGGAGCCACACTCGGCACAGAAGATGCACGGCGCGTTGGTGTTCTGAGATGGGATTCTGCTGTACCACGGCAGCTGATAAAATACCTCAGCTCGGCAAGCCTGGTATTTGATCCTAAGTGAAACTCAGAAATTGTAATCGTACATAGAAGAGGCCACAAAAGGAAAGGGCAAGTATTCACTGAGTACAACTCCCCAGGAACCTAACCACCTTGCCGGTCGGCACCCAGTGCCCGCTTAGAAGCATCAACTTCTGCAGTTGGCATTCCACTGCCATATCCACCAGTATCTGGCACAGACTCCGCAGGCGGAGGAACAAGGCTCACAAGCCAGACACCCAACAGCCGGCCGGGCCTCCCGCTCCACAGCCCAGGGCCCACGGCACTGCCTTCCTCTCACGCCCAGGGCCAGCCGGCCCCTGGTCTCGGGAAGGGCTGGGGCCTGGCGTGGGCACTGAGGTAGGTCCTCACCGTGGGGTGCCTCTACTACTCTCACAACCAGGACGTGCACAAGCATCAGAATACCCATGCATCGCTGTAACCACAAGTCACTGTAACTGAGTGCAAAGTAAAGGAAACTTGAGTTGCTTTATTTAGTTTCCAATTTCTGGGAGGCTCAAGAATTTAAGTATTCTGGACAACAAAAGAAAATAAGACTGTGCTTACAGATCTTTTTTCTGCCATACTCTTTCTTTAGGATCGCTGTTTTATTGTCGCCCTTTCTATTACACGGGGTGTACACATCAGGTGTTAAAAGGTACAGTACATTCTACAACTGAGCACCACTTTCCGTAACTGAACAGGCAAAGAAATTACACTGAACATCAGCATCTGGCAGTATTTTTTGGAAAAAAAAGTGACTAAAATGGGTTTAAATTGATTAACACTATTAAATCACATCTAATATTTGATACTACATGATTCAATACAGCTATACGATACAATTATACAAAATGTGTTAACATCAAAGAATACAACCAAAATTAAGATAGCAAACAAAACCTATATAACTTTTTTTTTGTACAGGAAAATACTTTTGAAGTATGCATGTAACTGCCCATTCTTTTAAAGAAAATCTACTGCAAGCAAAGTTATCAACCTCCAGAAAAATCACACATTGCATTACTAAGCATATCCCCAAAAAGTGTACAATATGCACACTTGGAAAATACAAAATTAAAAAAATTGTAAGCAACAGGTGAGCTTCATATTTATAAGAATGTGAAAAGAAGTCCCATTTTTAGCACTGTTGTATAAAGAATTGTCTTTTGATGCGAAGTTCATGAATTGTCCTCCTGCTGGGACCACACTTTACAAAACACCGTGTTTTTGAAACGAGATTACAGAGCAAGATAGAGCATCTTAGCAATGTCATCTTATTAAAGTTTCTTTTTAAATTTTTACTACTTTATCAAAACAAGTCCCTTAGGTGTGTAGGATTCATTTTTAAAATTCTTCCTAGAAATAATATACAAAGGAGAGGCATATTTATTCCCAATCCTGCTCCTGGAAGATGCTTCCCATGGCTGAGCAGGGTCTTCTCTCTTCCCTTTTCACTGGTTGTTTTTGGCCTTAGCGTGTGTTAAGATGTGAGATTTCAGGTTAGTTGACTGAGCAAACTTCTTATTACAGCCATCGAAGGGGCACACATAGGGCCTGTCTCCGGTATGGATTCGCACATGCGTGCGCAAATTGAAGTCCAGTGAAAAGCGTTTCCCGCAGCCTTCGAACGTGCACTGTCGAGGAGAGACCAGATGTCAAGCTGTCCCGCAGCCGCCCACACCTGCAGCAGGCTCACGCGCTGGTGGCGTGGCCTGCTCATCTTAGTGAACACCTCCCTCTCTGCCCGGGACTTTCCGGGTCCCCTCTTGGGCAGAGCTCTAACCATGCTGGAAAAGCCCTGAAGACCCAGGGACCCCTTACGAACCAGACAGACACCCCGAGAGAATTCCCTGGCAGAACAGAATCATTCTGGCAGCTAAGGCCCATGGACTCTGGAAACAATCCCAACCTTCCAACAGAAATCACGTGCACGTTCTCGGGCGTCCATTGTAGAAAAGGACATTAGCTTTACTAGGTGCCCTGCTAGTGTGTTCACTTATTTATAAGACTCTAAAAACACAAAGTATTACTTGACTTATTTTTTTTTAATTTTTTTTTGCATTTTCTTACCAATGCTCACTTGACTTACTCTCATACCGTAAAACTAGCAGAAGTTCTTAGTAACTGGTGATTCAGTAGACTGTTAACCACTCAATTCCTTCTGTCCCACAGCAACACAGCAGAAACTGAGCCACAGGCCTGTTCTCGAACCCCCCGCACCCCAACGGAAACCTCTACCACCTGTATCCCACATCCGCGTCCAGTACCAGTGGGCTGTGCCCCATTAGACAGTGAGGTCCCCCTGGACTGGCACCCAGTCAGCGCAGAGGTTGGGGCGGGGCAGTGGCCCTACCTGAAAGGGCTTCTCTCCAGTATGAACCAGCTGGTGTCGCTTTAGCTTTGAGCTCTCAACGAAAGCTTTGCCACACTCTGCACAGACGTGGACTCTGGGGCCGTGGGTGTGCAGATGTTTTCTCATGGCAGAGTTATCCCTGAACATCTTTGTGCAGCCCTTGAAACAGAGAAAGCAGCTTAGTGGTCCACACTACAAAAGGAGAAGGACTCAACCACGTCACAGCCTAGCGACACACTCACGCCAACCTACTGCCCCCGCCCCCACCTGACCTGGCACTCCAGAACATGATTCTAGTAGGACAAAAACAAGGTAGCTGAGAAAGGCCTTATTTAATGCAAACCAATGTTTTACAGATGAGGAAACTGAGGCTTAGAGAAGCCCTGAGGTAGACTTGCCCAAGGTCACACTACTAGCAGTAGCCAAGCCGGGAGTAGAACCCAGAGCCCCGGCTTCCAGCTACACCACAGCCGCCTCGCCCAGCTACAACCCCAGATGCATAACAGAAGCGCTGCGAATACACGAGTTAAAATGATGGTAGTCCACCACTACCTTTGGTGGGCCCCATATTCTGTGCTGCGACAATGGGCTGTCATTCTCCATCGCCTACTGTTCCCTCTTCTCTCTTTGCCTCTTTCCCCCTCTTGACAGAGAAAGAAGCAAGAGGGTCTCCAAGGAATGGCAACTACAGAAGAAATTTATTTTGTGAGACACCGGGAAGAGGCAGAGGCAGGCAAAGCGATACCAGGCGGGGAGGCAGATGGATGTGGCGCCCAAGAGAAGCATGTCCTCAACCATTTCTTCTGCAGTTGTTGCCCGGATGGAGTGAATGGGAAGTGGTGAGACAGCGACAGAAGGACAGCACAGGGCACCACCAGACAGCGTCACAGGCAAGGGAGGGAAGCCAGCTCTGCCCTTCACCCCAGCTTCGTTCCCACTGACCTAACATTTTTAAACTTTAATCGGGAAAGGTACACGGAGAAGCTCAGGATGACAGGCACTTACGGCATAACTGTTTTCAAATGCTTGCTCACTTCCGGCCCGGTGGAGATCACTTTTCTCTTCCAAACCTCCACACAAGAGCCCCGAAAGGAAGAGAGCCCAGCCCGAGAGTGCCGAGATTTACAGGCCGAGCTCACGACACTGAATTTAGCCTTCTCCAACCGCTGAGTTGTAGAAATGCTTTATTTCATTCTTAATTTCTGCACCTTTGTTTCTCTGCACCATTTTGAGACTTTTTCTGTTAGTTTTAGATCCAATTGAGTTGGAAAACAGATCCCAAGCAATACCTTAAAAGTACTTTTTAGCATTTCCTTTTCTTTTAAAAACCAACTACATTTGAAAACAATTAATTAAGTGCCCCTCTTACAACACGTAATTAACAGGGTGAGGAGACTGTGAAGTTTTTACAGGCTTGTTTCAGCCAAACTCTCCAACTTCATTAAATACACATTCTTATAGAGAGAGGGCCACAGGTGAACCACACCTAATGTCTTAAAGCACTAAGAAAAGACAGTCAGTCCTAACATAGATTAGTTAAAACATAATAATAGAAACACTGGCTCCCTACCATAATCCCACTTTATAGAATATTTTAAAGTGTCTTTTACTGAACAACAGAACTTAAAAGTCCCTTGCATTAGAAACCAAAGATTTCTTCCTTGCTTCATCTCAATTGCGGAAATAAAAGCACAGTTTCTCAGGGCTCTCTACAACCTCACGCAGCTTAATGAGCACTCCCCTAGCATTACTTACTTTATGAGGGCAAGCTATTGTTCTTGGAGCATCATCTTCTTTAATTTTTCTTGGCTTCATTCTTATCAAAACAAAAGAGAGGAGAGAGAGAGGTTTGTAGGAGTGGGTACACTCAGCTGGCATAAGTCATGCAGCCCCTGCAGCGCTCTCCTTCTGCGCTCGGCACTGGCACTGGCACCAGGGGCACCAAGCTTGGGGCACTCCGCTCCGCTGCAGAAGGAGAGGGCCCAGGGCCGCAGGGTGCTCTTCCGGCTTCGCAGATGGGGACGCCATGGCACAGCTCAGACCGGCACGATGGTCTGTGGGCTCCGAGACCTGTTCTTGCCTCTAATCCCTCTTCAAAAATACCGGGATCAACTGCCCAGGCTCCTAGTGGGAGGCAGGGCAAGGTATCCAAAAAGAGCTGCTGCAGTGACGAAGGTAACTTAGAAAAGGGGCATCGAAAACATCCGTCTCTGTGTAACTCACACACACGCACATGCACACCACGGTCCGCTGCACACTGACATCGATGACCTTTAAGATGTATCATTTTCCAGAAGTGCTTAGTACAGTCCTTCCCAAACAATTCCTTACACAGGTAAAAGAATCACACAGCTCTCAAACATGCCAGGCAGGCCTGGGATCCCAGAGAGTTGGGAGGCTGAGGAAGGAGTATCAAAGTTTCAGGCCAATCCAGGCAACTTAGCAAGACCCTATTTATAAATTAAATACGAAACAAAAACAAAAAAGAGCTCTCCAAGGAAGCCAAGCAAACCATCAGCATGGTTACTGCTGAGGGCTGGCAAGCAGGTGGCACTCAGCAGATTTGCGTTTCATTTCTGCCTCCGGTCTCTGCTGCTGGGACGGGAAAGTCACAATTACACATGCGGCCCGGGCAGCTCAGGGACCTGCTCCCACTCCTTGCTGCCAGGTCCTCGGGGCCAAGTCTGGTCCTCCACCACACTTCCTCTCCACATACTCCCTTCAGTGCATGTTTAGTAGAGGGGTAAGAAATTAAAAGTTCCTAGGAAAGCTAAAAAAGAACATTCATGTTTCTGCAATGGACTCTCTTTTTGTTCCTAGCTTCACCAACCCATTCCCATCCACAGGGCTCATATTTAGTAAACTCTAAGCCAGTGGTCTTTTAACATTAGGGCTAATTCCCGGCTCCCCTTTCACTAATTAAACAATTATCAGTTACCTTTCAGTTAACAAAGGCCCTGAAGGTGCTACTCTTTTTCACCCTGGACCCTGATTACACTATAAAACCCCAGGTGTGTCCAAGACTGCATACAATCCAGGCACAGCACATGCCTGCAATCCCAGTACTCTGGGAAGCTGAGGCGGAAGGATCACACGTTCAAGTCCAACTCTGGCACCTTACTGTGTCACAATGTAAAATAAAAAGGACTGCAGATGTAGCTCACTGTGAATGCTCTGGGTTCAATCCTCAGTAACAGGAAACAAACCCAACCGCACATATTTCTACTTTAGATTCCCTGGGCACGTTTCAGTGTGGCACGTTTTCCCACCCCAAGCTCTAGACGTCATTCTTGTGCTGAGCAAGTGCTTGCTAAGGGCCTGTGGTTTGCAGGGAGGAGGCAGCCTTGACTGTCTCAACTCTAGTGAGTCCTTGAGGACCAAGCCTGCAGACTGACAGTGTCAGTACGCCACCTGGAGTAAGATTAGTGTCAAAACAACCGTGACTCAGGAAAGCTTTCCATTTAACTAGCAGTAATTTTTAAACATTAAGTTCCAATCTTCCCAGCTAAGAATGTTTATTCTTAGATAATGCCACCCTAACCCTAATAATTTTGTTTTCTCTGATTTTTAGAATGGTACACACCTAGGAAGAGGAGAATTTTACTGTATGTGAATTATCTCAATAAACGTAACTTTAAGAAAGGTCCTCCTCGGGCCGAGAGTTTAGCTCAGTGGCACAAGCACCTGCTTGGCAAGTATGAGGTCCGGAGTTCAATCTCCGGTACCAAAAAAGAAAAGAGAAAAAGAAAAAGAGAGGTCCTCTTCCTGTTTTCTTAAAACTTATTTCTAGAAACTTAAAAATTCAAATATGCACAAAAGAGCAGTTTCATGCACCCTTTATCCAGTTCTGGAGGATTTGTTAAGTGGTATTTTTTGCTTAAAATATTTTTAAAAGTGTACTCAGTACTTAGAGGTCCAAATCACTGTAAAGGGAGAATTTAAAGTGTGTATCTCTGGCCAAACACCCTGGGGCACGGGTGTCTGCGAGGCCCTCAGCGCAGCCACTTTAGCGCAGCCACTTTAAAGGTCCCTGGGTCCTTCGCCTACAGTGTGGTCACCTCCCCAAAAAGAGGGCAGGGTGGGTACGCTAAGCAGCAGAGACTGGCCCCGCTGGCACTGCTGCTCAGATGGGCTTCTCTGCCCGCCTACTCGGAAGGGACTCGGGACTCGGCCTCCGCTGAGCACGGCATCCCGGGCATCCAGAACAACGAGGACAACAGCACAGGCAGCACGAGTGAGAGAGACGGGATGGGATGTGTGACATGGAGCTGACTCCTGCTAGCTGCACGACCTTGAGCAAGCCACGCCAACGCCTCAGCCTCGGTTTCTTACTCTGTAAACAGGTGCGGTGCTCCCTACCCACAGAGGGCTGTGAGTACAGCAAGGATGGCACATATTAGGCACTCGGGAAATGATAGCCACCGTGACCGCCGACCATGTGCTCCATCGGCCTGGTCAGATCAGCGAGCTGGCCTGGTAGTGAGACCGCCTTCTCAGCTACGGCTGAGCAGTGGGGGCGGAAAGGCGGCCCAGCTGGCGCAGCCTGCACAACTGCTGGCCTCATCTCAGCGGGGCTTCACGCGCGCGTCTCAGAGAAGAACAGGCCTCTTCCTCATGCCAGCTCAGGAAGCCTGGGCCGGCACCATACCATGGACCCTGCAGTCAGGACCCTCCTGGTCACACAGCCGCTCTGCACACACCATCTGCCACCCTTCCCTGTGCAAAGACAACATCGCCTTAAGACAGACGATCAAGTCTGTTAAATAATCTATGCACTAAAAGAGTACACCTTCACATGACACTGCAGACCTTTTTTTTGTTTGGTGCCAGGGATCAAACTCACAACTGCGCGCTTGCAAGACAGGTGCTTATGCTGCTGAGCTAAATCCCCAGCCCCACCACTACAGACTTCTAAACTATTTTCCCTTCCATGCTCACATTTTGTCTTTACATTAGTACTGCAGGAATCTCAGGCTGGGTACTGATGCACACAGTGACAGTGACCTGGGCCTGGGTTAACTGCTCTCCGCTCACCTCTCTAGGAGAGGCTTTCACAATGCGCTAACTCCTGATGCACGCTCAGATCTGCGGCCCCAACACAGAAGCAGGGAGGTGGCCGAGCTGGAGCAGAGGAGACCGAGATGCAGCCTGGTCCCCAGCAGTCTGAACTCAGGGCCTCCAGAAAACCCCACTCAGCGGCCACACAATCTCAAAGTGGTCCTCTGACCGCCACTGTCCCAACGCAGACATCTGCAGGGCTACACAACCTTCAAGAAGTACAATGCGGATCAGGCTGGAAGAGTCCAACCCTGGGGCTTTAACCGTCACCCTCATCATCACAGACTGACTGGATGAGAGATGGTAGCCTGGCTGAGATATACAATGGAACCTTTTAACCTCCTAATCTGGTGGTGCTGGGGATCAAGTGCTCGACCCAAGCCCAAGAAGCCTCTAACCAGATGACTGTAAAGGCAAGTGACACTTCTCCATCCCATCATGATCATGCAAATGCTCAGCATGCTGGCTCCGCAGAGGCCTCCAGAATATGGTCTGTGGAGGCTGAAGGTCTCGACCGCCCTCTGCAGGGCCTCTGTCTCTTTTAGAAGCCTCCTCCTCACACCACCAAGCTTCTCAGGAGTCTACCACTACCTACTGAGAGGAAGTCTCTCCCTGAGCCAAGGCCTGGGTTTCCTTCTTCACACTAGGCCAACGCCCTGTCACTGAACCACACCTCCCCCACCCAAGGAACTTCTTAACAGCTAGCTGCACATCGCTGCCCGATGTCCCGGGCTGCTCTAAGGAAGTAAGTTTTCCTCCCAGAGCCCATTCTCCTCTGGAAGCCAAGCCAGCTGGGAGCAGAGGTGCACACCTATAATCTCAGCTATCTGGGAGGCTGAGGCAAGAAGATAAAACAGACGAGACCAGTCTGGACAGAACAGCAAGCTTCTATCTCCAAGGAAGAAAAAATGTGTGTGTGTGTGTGTGTGTGTGTGTGTGTGCATGTACATGTGTGTATGCATGTGTATGTATGACACGTGCATGCACATGTATGTGTGCACGCAGACGGGTATGTGTATGCATGATAGGGATGGATGTGTGTTGTGCATGTGTGTATAGATGGATGTGCATTATGTATGTGTGTGCGTGTATGCATGTATGTGTGTGTACAGATGGATGTGTGTATGTACCCATGTACGTGCGTGTGTGTGCGCATACTGATGGATGGATGTACCCATACATGCGTATGTATGGGTGAGTGTCTGCGTACGGGGCAGATGGATGTCTGTGTATGAGCTGGGGATGCAGCTCACGGCAGAGCCCTTGCCTAGGATCTGCAGGCCTGGTGTTCAATTCCCAGAGCCCCAGAGTAACACCTGAATTATTCTTCTGCCACTTTCCCAACCGCATGGCCTGGCGTGTCTGTCCAAAGAACTGGGCAGGAAACAGCACCCTGGCCCATCCCTGGAGAGACAAATACCAGTGTGACCAGCCCCCCAGAGCCCGCAGCACACTCCACGGAGGGGAGCTCCCGGTCTTCAGGGCCCTCCTCGGCGCCCCTGGCCAATACCATTACTTCACACCAGAGCAGCAGGTCCCTGTTCAGGACGCTCCTGCCCTGGTCGGTCGGCGGCCCCTGCACCTGAGTCTCCACCCCCAGGGGCCCTCCGATTCTCCATACTTCCTTAAGACTCAGGGTAGAAGCTTTCCCAGGATTTTATGCTGACCCCTCCCCACCAGCTCTCTACTCCTTTCATATTAGGATCTAAAATCAAAGTTCTGCCTCGAAACTCCAACTAGAACCTTCTAATTTTTCTGGTCACTCAAGGAGTGAAAATTCAATGTCAATTTAAATTCTCCCCATTTTTTCTTTGCCTCCCCTCCCAACACACAATCGTCAACATGCTCCTAGATGGCTATCTTCTGTAACTTCTTTTACTCCCTTACTGTCCCTGCCCGACTGCCACACACAATCCTAGCGGACCTGCCTCACGCCCTGGCTGTACCCACACCAATTCAGCCTGACACAGTTACACAGTGAGTCTCTGGCAGGAAACCTTAATACACAGCGCTGCCCCCTCCTCACTAATGCTAGGCAGATGCTTCTAGTACTGAGTTACATCACCAGTCCCTTCCACCCTTTTAAACTGGGGTCTCACGAACTTGCTCTGGTTGGCCTTAAACTTGCTGGGATCCTCCTGCCTCAGCCTGCCTAGTAGCTGGGATTCCAGTCATGTGCCACCACGCCTAACCCAATGACCTACCTATGTACTTGGGCCACTGTTGATGAACAGCTCTAACCTGCTTCTGTTCCCTCTAAACTTCGGTCATTTCCCTGAAGCACTCTGGTTCCCAGGCAAGACAAGCAATGAGCACAGCTTCTCCACAGCACAGGCTGCTCTGAAGTGCCGCCCCGCTCTGGGACCCGTTCCCATCTCTACCTACCAAGTGAGACCTCCAAACCTTCCGGACTCCCCCATCCAAGTATGCTTACTGAATTCTACGCTTGTCCGAGCTAAGAAAATACAACACTGTTTAACACCTACACCATACCTGGCTCCATGTACCTGGAACTACAGCTCCCTGCTAACTCTGCACCCTACAGATTCCACATTTATCTGGAGTGTTCTGGAGGAGGGACAGTTAATATCTGATTCACGGAACTATCTTTGAAGTTTAAGTGCCAATAAAAACCTGGACATATGGGTAATGTCGTTAACCAGAGCACAGCACCTTACGGTCACTTGGCCGTGAAAAACCAGAAATACATTAATGCAGCTGGGCATGGAGGCACAGGCCTCTCTAACCCCAGCATCCTGGAGGCTGAGGTAGGGGTGCTGCTGCCAGCTGAAGGCACTATGACCTACATAGTGAGACCCTGTCTCAGAACATAAGAAAAAAAATCTATTCCTCACAGCTGCAGTTTCACTGGAAAGGAGGAGAAAACATGAGACCCTCTTTCAGGAAACACAAAATGGGGCTGGGGATTTAGCTCAGCAGCGTAAGTGCCTGTCTTGCATGCGAGGGATCGTGAGTTTAATCCCTAGTACCAAAACAAACAAAAACAAACCAACAAAAAAACCCACCAACTGAGAAACCGAGGTTGGATGTGGCAGCAGCTCCCCACTGTATTTGCAGCAGGGCTGGAGAGGAAGACCAGTTTCTACTAACTGCTCTCTCTCCAGAGCAAGAAGGAAGGTGTACCCCTCATGTAGGCACAGGACCCAGGTTTCTTCCTCCTATCCAGCACTCATTTCCAGGGCTCTTCCAATCTGTTTGGTCTCAGGCAGGGAAAGAACTGAACATTCTGCTCCAGAATTTATTTTATAAATTTTACTTAAAAATTTATAACTGTGGGCCAGAGATTTGACTCAGTGGCATAAGCGCCTGCCTGGCAGGCATGACGTCCAGAGTTCGATCCCCTGTACCAAAGAAAAAAAAAGAAAAAAAAGAAAAAAAAGAAAAAAAAGAAAAAAAAAAAGTAACTTTGTGGTTTTTTTTTTCCTGTTCTTGTAATAAATGTCAAACAGAACTGTAAAGTAAAAGGGGACAAAAACTAGTGAAGGCTTCTTGTAAGGAACCCAGCCTACTCCAGGTGAAACACATACCCAGAGGGTTTCCTTCTTCCTGACCCAGCAGCTGGAGGGCCCTGGCCATAGGCCCTCTCTTCCTGTCTTGCCAGCTTTCATCAAGGGAACAGCAGGAGCTCAACTGAGACACAACTCTAGGGTGTCCTCTACAGCCCAGCCCATGCCAGGCAACACATCCTAGCTTGGAAGGCAGCCCGACAGAGGCCAGAGGCAGGGTACCACCTCGAAACAAATGATGTGATTTTATTCCCCCTCCCAGCATCGCTAGTTACGAAATTAAAGAGCATTTGCCTCATCTGACAAGTCTGCAAGGGTCTAACGCACACTCAAATAGCACAGTTCCTACTAAAAACAAAGCTTATGTTTTCAAGTTTCCCTAGAGAACACCAACCACCAATGTGACTTGGGCACAGGAAAACACAGCTGTCAAGACCCAAGCACTTTCTACAGTGAAACAGAAGGAAAAGTCCTTAAACTTACCTAGCAAATTCCGCCAGTTGTTTAGGATCTGAGAGATCGATGCCGGGTATTCCTCCCGGGGGGAGCTTCTTTCCGGTCATGTACTCTGAATAGTCAGGAGGCGAGTTCTCTCCAATGATCTGTTCTTCGACCACTGTCTCATGGTCAATATCTTTTTTTTCATCTGCAAGTCATCACAAGATTATCTCAGCTGCGTGAACCCAATTTTACAAGGATAAAGACTGCTGTTGCTGGTTTTCCTGAGACAGAGTCTCACTATGTAATCTAGGCTGGTCTCAAATTCAGCTGTTCTCCTGCTTCAAGTGTGCACCACCTCATTAGCACTTTTGAAAAGCTCATTTACAGTCACCACTTGCTTTCTTTTCTTTTTGGTTTTGACACAGGGTCTCTCCATGTATTCAGGGTGGCCCCCAACTTACTATGTACCCAGGTTGGCCTCGACTCCTGAGGTGATCCTCCTGCCTCAGCCTCCCAAATGCTGGGACCACAGGTGTGCACCACCATGCCCAGCTACCACTCAATTTCACAACCATCAATTCTCTGTTCTCAATCTTGTGATCTCTCGTCACACCTGTGGGTCCTATAGCCCTTCGCTGTCAAATCCCATGGGTGTGGTGTTCCCCTTACCTCACCTGGACATCCACAAGCATCTTCCCCGCCATGCATTCTGAGTCTGCCCTGCTGCTCACTCTCACTGGCTTCTTTTCAGCTTTCATGTTTTTCCTACTTCTGAGTTCTATTTTTTTTACACCACACACCCTTCCTGTTAACTACCAATTTGGTGATGCCAAGTGAAATCTGGTTTCCAAACCTGCACCTCTCCAGCTACCTTGCTCCCCACTCCTTCCTTCTATGTACAGCAGCCTGCCTGCCCAACTTCATTACTTCTATTGTGTGCAATTCCCACACAGCCCCTTGTGACCCAGGCTGTATGTCTGCCTCTGCCTTTCCTGCTGGACTGCAAAAGCTCCAGGACACACAGCCTGGTCCATTTTGGTCCAAAATATCCCCAAGGCCTTATTCAAAGCATGCACACAGTAGACCTGGGCCTCTAGGCTTTTTGGTGCCTTCCCTTCACCTGCCAGGCAAATACTTGAGTCGCATGAGGGGTGGCCTGTCGTCTTACCCTGTTCATCCCAGCACTGCACTTCTCTCTTGCACACGCCCTCTGCTGTCTACCCGCCTGCCTTTCTTGCAGTGCCTGCTGGCAGGAATTCCCTCAACAGGACCTTCCCCAGCTGCTCTGCCTCTCCTCTAATCCAGCCTCCGCTCCGGAGCACAGCTCAAATCTGACACTGCAGCCTAGGATCCCAACAGGTTTCTGTGTATGTGTGTGAACTCAAGAGATTATCTCCCGATATTAAGACTAACAGATTCTAAATTACTCTGTTCTGAAATTCTGTTAGCTTTGCCTCTTAAGCTAAACTGGAAATGTTCAAGGGCCACATAGTCTACTACCGTGATGCCTAAAGCAGAAGACAGGCTTCATAATTTAATGCTGAAAATTTCTGCCTCTGGACCAAAACTGTATTTTCCAAAGAGCAGAAACATAAGATCCTCCAAAAGCGTTAACTAGCTTGCTCAGTTCTTATCTAATATTACTGTTCCACCAAGTATTTAAAAAAAAAAAACTACTAAGACTTTAAACCAAAACCAAAATGAAAGAAAAAAAATTCCTCCAGTCGCTGTCCCTACGAAAGCCTATATACAGTTCTCTGCCACTGGGAAGTGAGGATATGGAAAGATGGTACATTTGTAAGTGATCATTATCAAGGTCCATGACACTCAGCAGCAAAAAGCATAGAATATAATGCTCTTAAATTTTAAAGGCCTCTCCTTCCACCACTCTTTATAGAGAACCAATTAGTATAAGCAATCGCAGCTAGCAGATGACATTTTACATCAGTTAGGAGAAGCACCATTCTAACTAACCTCTGCACCTATCACTGCTTACAGCAGCTTCTTAAAGCAGCTGAGTGTCCAGCTTTATCTTACAGAAGAAGTCGGGGCACAGGAAGGTGAAGTACCCTGCCCAAGGCTAAGTGCCCAGCTGGCAGGGCAGACGTGAGCTCAGGAGGTCTAACCCAGAGATGGCGGCTGCCTCCTATTAGGAGCCAGGGAAACCGCTAGGGTGTCACAGACAAGGCCAGCACCATCCAAGGACGCAGCCTGTCTATCCACCAAAGTCTGCACTGACTGAGCGACAGGCAAGTGCCCGGGCTCACATTCCACTGTCACCAGACACTTTCACCCCCTCCTTCCACAGTCAAGCTGCCTGCTGCCCTTCTGCCGTCCAGCTGCTCAGACCTAGGCACAGCCACCACCACTTTCAGGGGGTGCCGAGCCACACTGCTCTGTGAACTACTTTTCTTCACTGATGATTTGTATTTCTAATGACTTTTTTTCTTAATTGTTGGTACCAGGGATTGAACCTAGGGCCTCTACATTAAGCTACAACCCCAGGCCTTTTTATTTTTACATATTTTTTGGTTCTTTTGAGATAGGATTTCACTGTGTAAGCCAGGCTGGCCTCAAACCCTAAATGATCCTCCTGCTGAGACTCCCTGGTGTTAAGAGTCACACGTGGGTGCCACCATCCTGGTCCCCAGGACAAGATTCAAACTGCAGTCCTCTTGCCTCAGCCTCCCAGGTTTCTAAGAATGTGCCACCATTCTCAGTTGATGACCATAAAGTTGAGTGCCAAGTATCTAGGACAAGTTGCTGATAAAGGTGCTTTGGTGTTCTAGCAACCACTACAAAAAAACACTACAGACAGGTGACTTCAACTTCAGTGCTAGCGTGGGCACCTTTCTGCTGAGGATCCACACACGGAGCGCTCACAAAGCACAGCATAAGGGTCCCAGGTGAGATTAATTCCGGGTTAGGTGACACACATCAAGGGCCTCTGGAGCGTGGAACAACAGCAGAGACAAGACAGCCTCTGACCTTGGGGAGCTCAGTTCCTGGAGAGCGAGGGAAGTGAGAAACACTTCCTGAAGCTCAGATCTGCTTACAACAAACACTCAGGAGCATCGAGATCCCGCAGGACCTAGGACACAGGGCTAGAGACGCAGGCAGCTCAGTGGCCAGGGTTCACCTAGCAAGAGTGAAGGTCTAGGGTTCAAGTCCCAGCACCACAAACAGACAGCACAAAATTAATGAGCCTAAAGTAGAGGTTTTCTGACCATTATTGTTACAGATTAAAACTGGCGGTCAACTTAATACCAGCTGAGTTAAATCAGATGGTGCTGAGGGTAGATGTTCCACCTGAGGAAAGCTGCCAGCATAAATAGAGATATGGAAAAGGAGAAGTTAGGTAATGTGGGTTTCTCTAAGTGTTGCTGTTTGAGCCATTGGTTCTCCTGGAGGAGCTCGGCATGACTAGCCAACCCAGTGTGAGTTTGACCATCCTCATCAGAGGAGCTCTGGACCTTGTTGGTGAGAGTGGCTGTGGTTCACTTTGGAGGAGCTCTGGTCCTCACATTGAGCATTGCTTCCTGGCTCCGGAGGGTAAGATGTGTGCTGTTTAATCTCCAGGAGAAACTCGTCATGCTGGCTTCCTAGCATGTACTCGACTGTTCCTATTGTAGGAGGACCTCCGTGTCGCTGGGGATGGCTGGTGTTTTTCAGGACAGCCCTGGTCTTTATTATGAGCATGACTTCTCAGCTCCAGGGTAGAACCCCTCAACCTACCAGCACAGCTCCTTCATCCCACTGGCATAGACTTTCTAGTTTCCACCGCTGATCTCTGGGCCTTCCCAGAGCAGATCCGGGAAAGAGACTTGTGAGTCCTTCTCGTGGGCTCTAGATCTATAGCTGGACTCGTGAGAGGCACTGTCACGGGCTCTAGGTTTTCATCTGGACTCATGCAGGTCATTGCTGTGGGATCTAGGCCCTTGGTTGAATATTCTGGGTCTTTAGTGTTTTGGACAAATTTCCTGCACTTTCTTGTGTTTAACTCTGGGTGAGCATCATAAATAATATAAATTCTGTGTCCTGATTGTACCCCTGACTACAACAGTTATCAGGGGCCCAGGAGCACAGCCAAATCTGGCCTACTGACTTTTCCCCATTTTCCATGGTAAATGGAAAATATACACAGACATAATTTTAACCATTTTGTATTTTAAAGAATACCATTTGGTGGCATTATACACATTTACAGTGTTGTATAATTCTCACCACTACCTATATATAAAACATTTCCATCAACTCCAACAAAAGCCTATACTCATCAAACTATAACCCTGCCTGCTTTCCAGCCCCTTCTAAACTCTTTCTTCTACCTACAGGACCCTACCCATTCCAGCCTTCTATACACCCTCATACACCATTCACCTGCCACGTCTCCTTTACTTCACTAAGCACAGTTTTCCTAGCATTGTAGCAAACATAAAATTTCACTTATTTTCACGACTAACACTATGCTGTCCACAGGATACAAAAATCAACCCAAGAGATGAAAGATTTCTACAACGAAAATTAAAGAACAATGGAAGAAACAAGACACTACAAGACAAAAAAGCTTGGGGCTGGGGATTTAGCTCAGTGGCATAAGCGCCTGTCTTGCAAGCATGCAGTCGTGAGTTCGATCCCTGGTACAGATTTAAAAAAAAAAAAAAAAGGACAGAAAATCTCTCCCATCATCACAGATCAGCGGAATTAGTATTCTTAAAATGGACACATCACCAAACAGAATGTAAGTTCTGTGCAATCCCCATCAAAAATCCAACGACATCCTTCACAGAACTAGGACAATCACCACCACCAGCCCACTTTCATAGGGAAACACAAAAGACCCAGAGAGCCAAAGCAATCTGAAAGAGAAAAAAAGCTGGTGGCATTGGAACACCAGGTTTCCAATGACACTGCGAAGCCTGAGCGGTACAGCACAGAGCCCCAGAAGGGAGGGCAGAGACACAGCCTCTATCAACAAGCTGTGCCTGGAAAACCGGGCATCCGTGCAGAGAAGGCTGAAACTAGGTCCCCCCCCCCCATGTAAAAATCAACTGAAAACGGATCAGAAGTGCAGAGTAAGACCTGAGACTTTGAACCTGACAGAAGAGGGGGAGGGGGTGACACCTGAAGCCACAGGCACAGGCAATGAAGTCCTCAACAGGACTAGAACAGGCACCAGGCACGGGAAGCCTCTGTAAAAGGGACTGCCTCAAACCAGAGGGTTCCGCAGAGCCAAGAAAAGCCACCAACAAACACAGTGATGAGGCAGCCTGCAGAATGGGGGAAAATCTTTAACAAGCATCTTTTTTCTCAACAGATCTCTGAGTTCAGGGTGGCCTTCAACTCCCTGCACTACTCCTGCCTCAGCCTGGCTGCCCACTATCCTCAAAGCAAAACAGTAGTGAGATTCCATCTCACCTAGTAAGAATAAAAAAACAATCAATGCTGCTGAGGATGGAAAAGCAACGTGGAGATCCTTCTCTACTGCTGGTGGAAACGTAAATTAGCACAGCCTAGGGAAACCAGTATGGAGGTCCCGCAAAAACCAAAAAAGCAACCACCACAGGACCCAGACAGTACTCTGCACACTCCAAGGGAAATAAGTTAATACAGCACGGGGTTCCCTACACACCTGTGTTTACTGCCAAGATAATGGAACCAGCACAGGTGTCCATCAACAGATGAGTGCCGTATACATACACAACAGAGTACTACTCAGCATAAAGAACAAAGTTAAAATAAGCAGGCTCAGAAAGTACTATATGTTCGGCCAGAGATATAGCTCAGGGGCACAGGACGTGGCTGGCAAGGGGCGCAGAGGTCTTGAGTTCCATCCCCACTACCAAGAAGGAAGGAAGGAAGGAAAAGAAAAAGAAAACAAAGTACTATGTGTCTTTCTTGCTCTGTGAAATATAATGGTTTGGGACTGGGAGTTTAGCTCAGTGGCACAAATGCCTGCCTGACAAGTGTAAGGGTGTGAGTTCGATTCCCAGTGCCAAAGAAAGAAAGAAAGAAAAACAATGTTTTTATCTGTCAGAGGGCGAGATGCTGAGCACATTTTTCTCTTTTTAAGAGTTTTCTCAGTTGCTAGGCATGGTAGCACAAAATTAATCCCAGCACTTGGGAGGCTGAGGCAGGAAGATCACTGAGTTTAAGGCCACGTTGGGCCACGTTGGGCTACATAGTGATTTCAAGACTAGCCTGGACTATAGAGACTTGTGTCAAAAAAAACCTGAAGTATTTTTTTTGAGTTGTGCTATTATTAAACGCCTCTAATTGGAGTAATTTAAGGATTCTAATAAGGTTGTGATAGACAGGTTAATTAGCCTAACCATAGTAACCAATTCACAGTACGCATGTATCTCAAAACATTGTATATCTTAATTTAAACACATGATTTTACTTGTGAATTATACTACAAAAAAAATTAAATCACTTTCTAACTAAGCCCAGCGGCACATGCCTGTATTCCCAGCACTCAGGAGGCTGAAGCGGGAGAATTACAAATTAAAGGTAAGCAAGGATTACATACCAAGACCTTGTTTCAAAACAAAACAAAACCAAATATACAGTGTGTGCATAGCATACTCTGCTTACCTATTCATCTACCAAAAGACAGTTGGGTTCTCTTTTTCTCCCCCCAGCACTATGGTTTGAACCCAAGACCTCACACATGCTAGGCAAGTACTCTACACTGATCTGTATTACCGCCACTTTTTATTTTGAGATAGGGTCTTGCTAAATCACACTGGCTGGCCTCAAACCTGCAACCCCACTGAGGCCATCCAGGCTGCTGGGATTACAGGCATGTGCCACTGTGCCATGCTTAAACTTGAGCTGTTTTTACCTTTTAGACACTGTTGTTGCTGCTACTGAAGCCTTGCTATGTAAGTACACCGTCTACCTGTGTAAACGAAGTTTTACTGGAACACAACCCTGCTCATTTATGCATGATCTATGGCTCCTTTCCTATACAAGGGACAGAGTTGATTAGCTACAAGAAAAACAAACAACCCACAATACTATCTGGCCCTTTACAGAAATTCTAATGACACTTGATGTACAGGATGGGGTTTTACTCAGGGAAGAGGGGATTCAGCAGTAATTCAGTGGTAATTTTTTCTATTGGGAACAACTTCTGAAGGTGAGTTTTACTTAAGAGGACTTACTACCTGGTAACTCATTTTTGGCAGGTCTTTAAAACAGGTCTATTTATCTTGGAAGAGGCACCAATACACCTAGGTAAGGAACAAGAGGTGGGGAGGAACATTCCTGGTGGGTGTTTCTTGGAGGGTGGCATCACCTGCAGAGATGGTGTGCAGAACATTTGGAGGCCCCGGTTTCCAGACATCTGTCTAGAAGGCATTGGACACACACGCGTGAGGCAGAAACAGGTGCCAACATGGAGACTAAATTGGTTAGAAAAACACAGCAGAGTATTGCAGGAACACCACTAGGTACCAGCTAAGTAGTGAGTTCAAGGTCAGCCTCAACTGCAGTGAACCCGTCCCCAAAACAAAAACAAAAAACAACACCCCAGGAGCACTGGGAGCAGGCTCAGAACCGCAAAGGCTTCCAATACTGAAGGAGAGCAGAGCCCCGCCCAGAGCAAGGTTCCCTAGCTGGCCAGGACAAGAGGGGCCACTGTGGATCCCCACCTGTACACCCTGGGACTCTAGATCAGCTGCTCCTGCCTCCAAACCGCTCGCTGACCCAAGTCTGAAACCATTCTGGTGGTTACACTTTGCTTATACTATACACAGGCTGCCCAAAAAACTGCACAAGCATTTTAGTCCCGCTGCACCAGTACTGTCTGGAAGCCAGCAGTCACCACATTGAGCTCCTCTAGGCAGAGGCCACAGGTAACCTGTATCAACCTCACCACGTCTCAAGTAAATTCAGTATCAAAAATATTTACACAAGGGTTTTTCCCCAACATATGTATTTTTTGATGGATTCTGCACTTAAGCTTCATATTATCACAGTTATGACTTTGAATTTCCTTAAACAGTGCACTGCACATGGGAATTAACTTGGAAAATTCTTTAAAGACACAAGAATTGTGAGTAGGATCATTAGCTGTTCAACAGATAATAAAATGTAAGGAAAAAACATTTATGACAAAAGACACAAGCTTCTACCAGAATAAAAGACACGTGTGAGTGCTCCATTTGCACCAAAAACAACACATATTAAAGCAGATCAAATAATCTCAATGTTTGCTATCATTTGGTCATTTTTATCTAACTTTTTTTTGGGGGGGGTCCTTTAAAAGCTATGCATGGTGGCACAGGAAGGAAGATCACCAGCCCAGCTGCACTGGAGTTCACCACCAGAGTGAATTACAATGAATTACGGTCTCAAACAACAACAAACTCCTCCCACGGTAGCCGGTAGCCGGTAGCCGGTAGCGGTAGGTAGCGGTAGCCGGTGGGTCGAGTGAGGGGAGCAAGTGGCTGGAGCACAGGAGCAGTGTGGATGAGGGCTCCCGGGGCCCCCACTTGGCTGTGTGCTTGCCAGCCGGGCACCTCAGAACTCCTACTCAGAAAAGCCTGAGAGGACAACCACGACACTGGGGCGTGCAAGGTAGGCACCTTCTTGCTGGGAAGGTCAAGCCCAAGCTGTCATTTAGGGAGTGCTACACTGGTGGCAAATGACCTGGAACCAGAGCGACTCCCAAGAATGGGAGGTGTGAAGCGACAAGATCTGGCTGCCAGGCCCCACCTACAAATGCATGGGGGCGCCAGCTAGCTCCTATACATTCTGCCTTTTTTTTTTTTTTTTTTGGTACCGGGGATCGAACTTACAACTGTGTGCTTGCAAGGCAGGCGCTTATGCGGCTGAGCTAAATTCCCAGCTCCCTATACATTCTGCTTTGCAGGCCAGTGTATCCAAAAGGTACCATCAGCATGTGAACGTCTCAACCTGTCTCCGGCTCCCCAGGTCAGTATCCTTCCACACTGCTGTGCCATGGGAGGTGACGTCTACAGTGAGGACAGTGCCACTGAGGACCCAGTCTCCAAGAGGCCGCAGTGCCCTCCATGCTCCAGCACAGCAGCTTCCCCAGTGTCGGTCGCTATTCAACCAAAAGCAATCAATAAATTCTACTTTCCCTCCACCTGCTTCCAGAACCCTCTGTCTCTACATGCAGTTTCCTGTGGCCACTGTAACAAACTACAACCAATCTGGTGGCTCCAAACAACCAGTCAGTCAGGCACACCGCAAGGCTGAGGTAGGAAGGATGGCAAATTTAAATATAGCCTAAGCAACTCACAGACTTAGCATGACCCTATCTCAAAATAAGGCTGGGGGGGGCAAGATATACCACGTACAGGTACAAATTCCTATGATGAATGTGATCATAATGTGTCTTTAAAATGTACCCAAAGAATGCAAAAGGGAGGGGGTTGGGGACGTGGCCCAGTGCAAAGCCCTTGGGCTCAATCCTCTGTAGCCCCTTTCCCAGGAAACCACAGACTGCCACCCACAATCACTGTCTCCGCCTCTCCTCCCACTGTTCAGATCCGTCCCCTCAGCCACCCTCTGCAACCCCTAGGACACTGCACTCAGCAACCCTCTTCCTTAACTGGTGGCCTCGATATCCTTGCCCTCTCCCCATCAGAGCCAGAGCTACAAGTCTAATCACATCTGCAAGTAAGGTCACATTCCCAGCTCCAGGAACCAGAACGAGGATCTCCCGAGCTATGGCATCATCCTGACTCCCAGAAGCTCCTCACACCAATCAGAGCCCTGCACCTCTCCCGCGGTGCTGCGTGGGCCTGGGTCGGGGAGACTGGCCATGGGGTCCAGCCCTGCTCGCGTCTGGTCCCCAGACTCCAGGAACAGCAACAACCAAAACCCTGAGTGAGATTTCTAAGCCAAACCTTAGCTCATACATACATAACAGCCTTGCTAAACCTACTACTGTACTTCACTAAACTTGGTCATCTTTCACTGTACACTTCAGACCTCGGGAGCCAGGACTTCAGCAATTAGCTAAGTACTACAGTATTCTCCACCAGGCTTTAATGTTCTAAACAGTGTCAAGCTCTAAAAAAATAAAACCACGGTAAGCATGTAAAGAACTTAGAAAATTGTAAATTTTCAGTTTGGCCAGGAATTTAGCTCAGTGGCACAAGCGCCTGCCTGGCAGGCGCAAGGTCACGAGTTTGCTCTCCAGTTCCAAAAAAATTAAAATAAATAAAATAAATTTTCAGTTATGTCACATTTCAAGCATCTCAGGCAGCTCTAAGACAACAGTGAAATCTGACACCACACTGGCGAAAAAACAAAATCTGATTTTTTGACATTAATGTTGTGTATGCAGTTCTGCCTCCCAGGGGTCTTCGCCTCCCGCTCAGCAGCTTTTCTGCTGTCTTCGACACTGCCAAGGCAAGGCAGGGATGGTCACTGAGCCACACTTGTCCCAGGCCGAGGCTGTCCCCTTCCTAGTTTAGCTGTTTTTCAGAATCCTGGTACCGGCTTGACTTTCCCTTTCTTGTCCTCTGACCTGTGCACATGCTTCCCTCACAGCACAGCTGTCACTCTGCAGGTGAACTGGGCAGTAGTGACTCTAAGCTGCTCCTGGCAGACGAACACTGTCTGCGGCTCCCCACCACCACTTATGTCTTTCACTACAATGGAGAGCGCGCAGCACTTGGGCTGGCAAGTAGCAGGCAAACACCAGACACCATCACCCAGGTGTGGCAGGGCACCCTCAGGATTCCCAGTGCTTAGGAGGCTGAAGCAGGGGAGTCACCATGAGTTTAAGGCCAGTCTGAACCACAAAAACGAGACCCTGACTCAAAAAAGCGTAACAAATACATAAAATAAAAGCAGACATGACTTTGAGGAAAGGATACCACCACTTACAAGGCACCAAACCCGAAGGGCTCTGAAGAACTGACGTCTCAGAGTTTCAAGTAACTGTCTGAAGCAGCACGGGACCTGGCAATCCAGTCTAGTCGGCTTCTAGACCTGCCCCTCACACTTGAGGGAACAGGGCCCCTTGCCCCGTTCCATTTTTAGTGACTAAAGCACAATAGTGTATTTCACAAATTTTATTAGCACACGTGTGCAGCATCCCTGGTGTGGAGTTGGCACAGGGACAGGACCCATCTTCTGCTTGCACCTCCACCCCCCAATCTCTTGATCCCTCTACTATCTTTTATTTTGCTCTTTATTTCTACTTTGAGTTTCTCCTGAGAGAAACCAAGTGATAGGTAAGCGCGTACATCTGGCTGAACAGGATGGCACTGGTATCACGATTCTGTCTTGTAGCACAGCTTCCACGCACGCACAGGCTCACCTATCAAGCACCCCGTGCCGAGTCCTATAGGCTGGAGGGAGGTGGCCAGCCCCTTGCCACTGCCCTGCCTCCATCTGAGGGAATTCACTTACAGGAGAAGCACCCGTCCTGTTAGTGCTAACGGTATCGCAAACCATCATGTGAAGCGAATGACTATTAGGGCTGTCACTGAGGGCTGGGATATTGCTCAGGCAGAAGGAGCACTCAGCTGCCTCGTGTCACACGGTCACTCGTAAAGTACAACCTCTGCTGTAATTGAGCCTGGGAGCTGGGTATGTAGCTCAGTGATGATGTTCACGTATTTAACTCCACTGTCAAAGAAATGATGGACTTCAGGGACCCCCTCTTCAGTAACTTGTTTCATGAAAACTCTAAGATCAGAAGCTAGGACAGGCCAAGGTCACACACTTGGGTCAGTGTCCTCTAGGGAGGACACACAATGCTGCACAAAGCATGAGTCCCTGAGAGCACCGGGCTCCATCACTGATGTTAGGGCTGGGGCGCTCGGGGTGTAAATCAAAAAGCTCAACCCGACAGGCCCTATGAATCCAAATCTGAAATGCTTACAATTAGGAAGCTGCTTTCCTTGAGCACTGTAATGAAAGTCCACCACACAGAAGGCATGAACAGATCAACTAATACAACAGTCAACTAACATCCAACATCTCCCTACATCTTTCTAATTCTACTAACAGTAACAACTGTTATTTTTTAACATTCAAGTCACATTTCAGATATCAAAAATTTTTAAAAATACAAGGGATAATGGTCAGGCCATGGTGCATGCCTGTAATCCCATAATCCCAGCATTTAGGAGAGAGGGTGAGGCCCCAGAACCACTCACTGCAAGTTCAGGGCCAGCCTGGGCCACATAGTGAGTTCAAGAAGGCCAGCCTGAACAACACAGCAAAACCCTGTCTCCAAAAAAAAAAAAAAAAAAGAATGTTCGCTGCAGCCAGGTGCAGTAGTACACACCTGCAATTCCGCTACGGACTCTGGGAGGCTGAAGTAGGAAGGAGCCCAGGTTCTTGTCCAGCTGGGCTACTTAGTGAGACCTTAGTGTGACAGCCCTGGGGTTCAGTTCTCACTAGTGAAAAGAGAAAAAGGCAAGGTTCACTGTACACGGTGTTTTGCAAATAACCTGTTATGAACTCTAAATTCCCAACTTTAGAAAAGACCAAACCTGCAACAGACTTCAAAAACAAACAGAAATCCCGCTGGTAAATAACCAGTACATAACCAGGCATAAGTTTTTTGTTTTGTTTTGAAACTTACTTCTTCTGAACACCTTCTCTACTAGCTAGTTTAAGTGAGGGAGAAGCCTTGACCTTTTTCTGACTGGGATCTGCGCCTTCGGGAGGCAGCACTGCTGAGCTGGGGAGGGGGAGGGAAGGTCAATGGCTGAGGTCTAAAGGCACAGGAGCACAGGTCAGGCGGTGGCTGGGATTCCTAGGGAGGGCTTTTTGGACATCACTCCATGGAAATTTACAATTACGGTTATCTCCAGTGATAAGCAGTAAGGGAAGAGATAGACTATTCCCAGAGAAAACGGCAAATGATCATGACTTGTAATTTTTGACAAACCTGAATTTTCTGAATGTAAACAACAGAGACATTTTAAATACATTTTGATTTATTTCCAATTTACTGATTTATAATCAGTGGTTTCCTGGTCCTGGATGATTTGCTCAATCTAGCACAAACACATACTTCTACATCCAGGATCACTAGAGCCCATTACCAAGAGCCTTGCAGAAAGTCACCATTTCTGACCGTGTGAAATGAAGATTTTGAAGCCACAGATGTTTCTCTCAAAGCTAAGTGTTTTAAATGCTCAGTTTCTGTCATTACTCCCCACTGGACCCCAAGGTTTAGTTAAGTGGCTTGGTTTATAATTAGCACAAGACAGCTACTCTGATACAACAGTAAGGAATACCTGGAGAAAATACACATAATGCTGAGCCCTGACTGTCAACATCTGTGTATTAATTACATATGGGGGGAGACACCCAAGTAAGCTCCGGGGGTTACTACATAAAACAATACTCAATAGGAATATTCAAAAACACATTTCAACTGTGATTAAATACTGAAATGTGTTTAGGTTAAGGGAGCCTTAACTTTCTCACCTGCTGAAGTAGAGTTCCTGCCAGATTACCTACATAATAAAATATTATTCAGTCACAGAAATGAAGTTTGTGTTACAATCTGAATGAACTTTAAAAACATGCTAACTCAGACAAAAGACACGTAAATTGGCTGGAATAGCTCGGCCTAGTGACACAGGCCAGCAATCCCAGCTATTCTGGAGGCTACAGCAGGCAGCTCTCAAGTTCAAGGCCAACCTGAGCAATGTAACAAGACCCTGCCTCAAAATGAAGAGACAGACAAGACCAGCAGAAAGGGCTGGGGAGGGGCTGGGAAGTGACCACTAACAAGCGGTGTTTCTTTCCTGGGAGATGAAAAAGCTCTGGAAGGAGATAAGAGACTGTTGCACAATCCGGTGACACAGAAAAAAGTACAGCATTGTGGGGGAAAAAAAAGTCTTAAATTTTTTCAAGAAAGAAAAAAAGTAGGCTTCTCAGGATCCTTTCTGGTCTGCAACTCTTCTGCACAGAGCTACCAAGCTGCCCCATCCAAAGGACATCCACCGTGGAGAACTGTCACCCTAAGTTTAGGACAGCACACGAGCAAAGACAATCACAAAAATCCAAATATTTGATTTCCAACAACATGCTGACTGCCACTAAAACTGCTGATCTTTTAAACCAAAAGGTGTTAACACCTAACTAGAATTTTTAAAACACTCCATGAGCTGGGTGTGGTGGCACACGCCTGTAATCCTAGCACTTGGGAGGCTGAGGCAAGAAGATTGTGCTTCAGTTGGAGGTCAGTGTGGACTACATAGCCCGACTCTGTCTCAAACAAAACAAAACAAAACAAAACAAAACAAAACAAAACAAAACACCAAGCCCCCCCATCCCAAAAGAAAGGAAAAAAACCCTGTATGTACAATTTAAAAGAGAAAATGGAATGGTTTTTGAGATAGGGTCTATGTAGTTCAGGCTGGCCTTGAACTACCTAGGTAGCCTGGGATGGCCTTAAACTCATAGCAATCCCCCACTCTTCACAATAAGGACTTCAGGTAACTAAGTTTGGGGCTTAAGCAAAACTGTGCCACATGCCTGTAGTCCTAGCACTGAGGAGGCTGATGCAGGAGGATCACTGCGAGCTGGAGGCCAGCCTTAACTACATGGGAGACCATCTCAAAAACAAAAAACAAAAACGAAACCAAACCAAACCAAACCAGTGCTGTGATAGCTCACTCCTGTATCTAAGGGAGGTAGTGAACAACAGTGCAATTAACGTTTCTTTTCCCTAGATGGTGGACAGGAAGGTAGTTAACAGTGCCCACACATCAATACAAACACAGCAGCAAAACCTTGCAAACACTGTATCATCCTATTTCAGCTCCGAAGACATTTAGCTTGTCTTTAGTAATAATTCTACACAAGGACAAGAAAGGGAATTCTTTACAAAACACATCCAAGGAACTAGGTCAGCCTATGTTACTGCCACCGAATCTTTAGAACCACAGCCATGTGGGTACTCTTAACACACTAAACTATTTTTTAACACTTTTTGCGACAGGGTCTCACTATGTAGTTCAGGCTGGCCTCGAACTTTCAACAATCCTCTGCCTCAGCCTCCGGAGTGCTAGGGTTACAAGCATGCACCAACAAGCCCACCTTAACACTTTCAAAATATGTACATTAAGGTAACTCCAAACAGCCGCGTGTAATCCCACTCTAGGGAGGCTGAGGTGGGAGAATCAGCCTGAATTGTAAATCAATCTAGGCGACAAAGTGGGTTTAAGGCCAGCCTGAGTTACGTAAATAAGGAGACCCAGTCTCCCAAAATAAATAAGTAGTTGTGAGCTGTGCCTCCTTCTAAGCAGCCACCTGCACAGAGGAAATCAGACTTAGGGCCGATTTCACTGCTCATCAGCCCGCAGGCGCTAGGCCCCTGTAGCTCAGACGTCCTCCCATCCTCTACTGGCCGATCGGCCAGTCACCCTGCACTTTGTCCAGAAATGTCCAACACCACCAAGTCGCTAGGTCTAGAAAAGGGGGCCAACAATTCGGTAAAATCACATGCAGAACACGTGAAATTTACTGGGAAACTATCGCGACCAAACCATAAGATAAAACTTGGAACGCCAAAAGGTGAACACACTTTTGCTTGGGTATCTACACGTACACGGTATCGTGTGCAAACGCGGCGTCCAGGCTGGCCTGGCAATTCACCTGCCTCGGCCTCCCCGCCACTGGGTCTGTGGGCGCGGAACGACGCCCCACCGCTCGGAGAAGACGTACTATTGCGGGGGGGGGGGTCTCTACCCAATTCTGAGAGTTTAGGGAACAGTGTTAAACTCGGGGCAAGGATTCCAGCATAGGCATCAAACACAGCGGCCCCAGGCGCCGGCTAACCAGCGGTGAGGCCCGCGCATGGGGCGGCAACAAAGATCCCGCCGCGGGAAGGGCCGAGCGCCCGGCAGTAGCCGCAACGCACCCCGCGCCAAGGGCTAAGCGCTGCCAGAGCGCTCCGAGGCCGCGGCGGCGTGACCACAGGCGGGGCCGGCAGCACTGACACGGCAGGGCCCGCCTGGCCCGCCGCCGCGCCTCCCTCCCGAGGCCCCGGGTCTCGGTGCGTCCGGGTTGCCGGGCGCGGCACGGCGCCCCCAGAGGCCAGCGGGGGAAGAACGCGGGGCCAGGCCGCGTCCCTGCGCGAGGCCCCGCCAACGCCCGCCTCGTCCCGCCCGTCCGGGAAGCGGGGCCCGAGGTCTGGGGCTCAGGGCCGCAGATCGGGCAGCGGTGGCCCGTCCGTTGAGGCCTCGCGGGGTCTCGCGGCGCCTCTGCCTCCTCACGCTGCCAACCCGCCCTGCCGCGCGGCTCCCCGCGCCAACTACGCCATTGCGGCCTGGCGCGCCCCTCCCCCGCCCGCCGCGGCCGCCATCTTGGGCCCGCCGCCCCCGCCGCCGCCATCTTGGGGCCGCCATACTGGCCCGGGCGGAGAAGATGGCGGCGCCCAGCGCACACATAAAACATGGCTTCCCTTCAAAACAAAAACATCCCGAACCACGGCGCGCAGCCCGCGCTCACCTGACGACCACATGGTGACCGAGAACTCGCCCTCCAGGGTCTTGATCTGCACCTGCTTCTGCTCCCACTTCTTGCCGCCCGGGTCGGCGCCGCCGCCGCCCGCCGCGCCGGCCCCGCCGCCCAGGTAGCCCTTCTTGCCGCCCTTCTTGCCGCCGCCCTTCTTGACGCGGCCGCCGCCCGACGACGAGCCGCCGCCGCCACCGCTCTTGCCGGCCGCCGCCACGGTGACCAGCGTCTGTTCGATGTAGTCATCGTCGCCGCCGGCGGGCGCGGGCACCGGGATGAGGATCTGGTCCTCGAAGCCGTCCTCGGCGCGCAGCCCGTCCGAGTCGTCGCCGCCCACCACCTCCTCGCGCGTCTGCACCAGGATCACCTCTTGGTGGTGGTGCACCTGGCTCGGGTCGTCGGTGACCAGCGGCTGCAGCGCGATCATGGGCGGGTGGTGATGGTGGTGGTGGTGATGGTGGTGGCCGGCGTGCCCGTGACCGCCCCCGCCGCCGTGGTCGCCGCCACCACCGTCCTCGTCGTCGTCCTCCTCCTCCTCCTCCTCACCCACAACCGTGGTCTCGATGGTCTCCACCGGGATGGTCTCCACCTCGATCTCGTGCAGCTCCACGATCTCGGCCGGCATCTCCGAGCCGTCTGTGGCGATGTAGAGGGTGTCGCCCGAGGCCATTGCCGCGGCGGCCTCCGCGCGGGGGCTGCGGGCGGGCGGGCGAGGAGGCGGCCGGCCGTGGGGAAGGAAGGAGAGGGAGGAAGGCGGCGGGCGGGCGGGCGGGCGGGCGGGGGGAGAGGGGGCGGGCGGCGGGGGAAGGGGCGGGCGCGGCGGCCGCGGCGGGGCTTCCCCGCCTCCCGCGCTCGGTGCGGCCCGCGCTTGTCGGCCGCTGCTCGTCCCGCTGCCCGCCTGGCCGCTCCTCGCCTGGCCGCCCGCCCTGGCCGCGCCTCCTCCCGCCCTCCGGGCCGGCGCCTGGCTTCCCCCTTCCTCTTGCGCCTCCGCCTCCTTCCACACAAATACCAACTCCTCAACCCGAGCCCAGATCTCGCCGCCGCTGCCGCCGCCACACTCTGCTCGGGCTCGGCCTCGCGAGACTTCCGCTCTAGGCCCGCCCCGCCCCGCTTCGCTCCCACTCGCTCAACCGCGCTCTTGCTCCTCCCTCACTGCCAATCCCGCGGCCCTGCTTGTTGCCGAGGCCCCGCCCCCTAACTCGGGTTCCTCCCGGATTGGGGCCGCTGGGACAGGGGGCGGGGCGGCCCCCACGCGAGCAGGCTGGCCCTGTGGCGCGTGACGTCAGCGCGGCGCCGCCGCTGCTCTACGTCGCGCGGCCTCCGCCCTTCGCGGTGCAAGAGCGACAAAAACCGCCGCTTGTGCCCGGGTTACACTCGGGAGCGGGGCGTCGCCGCGGTAGCCGCCACCTCGGGAGCTGGTGAGCGTCCGTGCGGCCCCGGAGCGCGGGGCTGGAGGCTTGGGAGCGAGCGGGTGGCAGGCGCAGAGGTGAGGCGGGAGCGGCCCGGAGACTTTCCGCGGGGCGGCCGGCGGCCCGGTCGCTCCAATAAAGTGGTTTGACCAGAAACGCCTGTGTTTGGTTTTTCGCGTCGGGCGGCGCGTGCTCTTCGCGCGTGGCTCCGGAGTGGCAAAGCCGGGCGGGCGGCAGCAAAGGAAAGTGTGGAGCGCGTGCAGCACCCTCCCTGGGCACTGTCCCCCCCGGCCCCGGTCTCAGGGGCGGGGCGGGGCGGCGGCGGAAGCGGGCCCGGACCTTGTCCGTTATTCTTTTGTGACCCGCGGAAACCTGAGACGAGCCGTTTGGGTGCCTGTTTCCCGGGGGTCGTGGACCTGCGGGTTCCGACGGCTCGCGGCGCGGGTCAGCGATTGATCGCCCACTAAATTTCCTTCCGCGCGCTCCTTTCCTGCCCTGCGTTCCTGTCTCTACCTGTGTCTCGGTTTACACGCGCTCTCCACACCCATCAGATTTGCATCACCTTACTGAAAATTCTGTATTTTTTCCTATGTGTTCTCTCTGACAGCTCCCGCAGAGCTAGGTTTTTGGGGTTTTTTGCTTTTTGAAGGGTGGCACGAATTACCAGCAGGTTAAACCTTGCTGGTAAGATGTGTTGCAGCGAAATGTTCTTGTCCTTGTCCATCCCTGTGGTCGATCTGACAGTTGGATTAAAGCAATACAAATCAAGACTGAACTGCCTTTTAAGAAAAATCATGAAAATTAAAAATTTGGAGGTGTGTCTTCGTATGCTGCTTTGGCCGATTTAAAGCTCTTGTACAGTTGTTGAACCTTAGTATTCTCGACAGGGAACAGCATTACTGCAGTTGAGGCACCAATGCCTAGAGTCAGCTTGTTGAGACAGAAGGGTGTCTTACTGGGCACATATTAGCAAAGTGTTTACATATTCTAATTAAAAATATGACATAAATCTAATTACATCTCTGCTTTTTTCTGGTTTGGTTTGGTTTTGGTTTGGTTTTTGAGACAGGGTTTAGTTTGGCCTAACCTTGAACTCAAGGTTATCTTCCTGCCTTAGCCACCAAAGCGCTGAGATTACAGGCATGTGCCAGCATGCCTAACTGTACTTATTTCTCAAAGGTTTTGAATTTGATTTCCCCTCCCAAAAGGGTCACTGGGATTGAACTCAATTTGGCATGGAGCTACAATCCCAGTCCCCACCCACTCACACACCCTTTTTTATTTAAGGAGACGAGATTGCAGGCTGGGTTCAAACCCGGAGATCCTCCTGCCGCAGCCACCCAGAATGGATTACAGCCCTGAACCACCAAGTTCAGCTCTATCTAGACTGATTTCTTCCTCTTCTTTTTCTCTTCCTTCCTTTGTTTCTTTCAAGATTGGATCTTACTGTGTAGTTCAAAGTGGCCTTGTTGATTTGTAGCCCAGGCTGGCATCCAGCTGCAGACAACTCTCCTGCCTCAGCCTGAGTGCTGGGAGTACATCACCACCCTCAATTTGAGCTGATTTTTTTAGAATACTGTGTTAACGAAAGAAGTGAAAAGTAAGATTAGTTTCTCTTTGAATTTGGGCTTTAGAGCCTAGGAATTCCTCTGGGAGTGCGGCACCCACAGTTTGACAAACCCATTGAGTGGAGTCCTCTTTGGCTTCATAGCTTACAAACTGCATAAATATTTCATTAATGAAAATAATTTTTTGTGTAGCTTATTGCTTTTTAATTTTACTTCCCCGATTGAGGTGTTGATAAAATGCCTTTCGAAGAAGATAATCCTTCTCCATAGATACCAAGTGAGCGAGGGGAGAGGAAGTACTCATTCCGCGCCTTCTGTGGCTGACCCGTGATGGCCCCTGGGGAGAGGGAAAGCTGAGTGGAGTGGGGTTCCAGTGGTCACGACTGTGGGAGGTGAGGAAGCCCTGAGCTGCTTCTGATCCTGGCCTTGGCATCTGCTCCACCAATAGCTTCAGAGACTTACTCTTGTTCAGTAGGAGAGAGGTGCTCTGGCTCTTCTGCTTTGACTGGGATAGCTCATCACTAGACATGCAGAAACACTGTTAGCTTGGCTCTTGCCGGCTTGCACTTGCTGCTAAGTTAGTTTATTGCTTTGGGGGAGCTTTTTGTCTTTGAGACAGTTTCACTGCACTTCAGGATGGCCCTGAATTCACTTTGTAGTCCAGGCTGGTCTCAGACTCACATTGATCCTTCTACCTCAGCCTCTCAAGTGCTGGGGTTACATATGTGTGCCACCACACCTGGCTGCCAAAGTCAGTTTCAAAGGACAAGTTAAATTTCAGGGTTATAAGACTCTAAATGTGGGGATCATTTCAGCACTTTTATTGGACCAAAGAGTGTTTTCTGTGAACTTCCGGAGATCTTTTATATGGGCAAAAAACAAAATGATTATAGCCAGGTGTGTGGGGCTCACCTGTAATCACCGCACTTGGGAAGCTGAAGTAGGATCACTGTGAGCTTGAGGCCAGCCTGGGCTACGAAGTGAGTTCAGAGATAAGCTGAGCTACATACTGAGACCCTGTCTCAAAGAAATGGTTATTGTCATTGAATTAAATTGGTATTTCTGTTATATCAGCCTCCTTTCTCTTAAACCATTCCTCCTATCTGGCCAAAGGCTGGGCTGGTCAGTCTGCAGCTCTGCCTTGGAGAGATTACTCGATCAGATTGAGAGTACTGTGATGGAGGAGGATCTGTGTGACAGTGCCAAAGCGTCAGTGTTTTGAAAGTTCTAACTTTCTGCATACCTTCCAGTCTACCAGGAAAGTGAACATTAACGGCTGTAGAAGATGATTATGGAAGCATCGCCACAGCTCTAGAAAGCTTCCCAGAGGCTCCAGGAGATCAGGGCTCACAAACGGCTGAGGAGACAGGGTAACAGAGGTACTGAAGAGTGCGCCCCCTCCTCTGGGCGGCAGCAGGACCAAGATGTGGATTGTTCGCTGAGGACTCATGTGATGTCTCTGAAATCGATGTCATTTCCCAATGGTTCTTTTTCAGAAACTTTGGTTAAAGGATCAGACTTGATTTAAGACCCTGGGTTTAGGAAGGCGTGGGTGTGAGCGGAAGGGTGAAGGGTGTTAGTTGAAAGGTGCCTCATACCTCTGTTCAGGGTCTTTATTTTCACTTGGTGGGCAGGGAGCAGTTGAGGACTGAGCCCAGGGTCTCGTGCCCGCTGACAAGCACCTTTCCCCGGAGCTGACCCAGGCCCTGCCCTCCACTGGGCATCAGCAGGCTGTTACAGCTAGCTCTACCACGTTTATTTTGACAGATTGGGATTGCTTCAAGCAAGGAACTCAAGCTCAGCAGTTTCCCCTCATCTAGGCTAATTTGGCTGCCGCATGAAACTTTAGCTCTAAAGCCTGCTGCTTTTGCAGCTCTTCAGATAGGAATTTGTAGGTTAGAACCAGGCCAGGCAGCTGCCCTCCAGGTCACTTGGCAAGGTGGCTAAGGTGGTGATGGGGCTGCCACAAGGGCTGGAAGGTAAGTTGGGGCAGTGGAACTTGTTTCCAGTGCAATGTTAGAGAAATCAGGATGAGAAGAAAGGTGATTATTGGAAGCCACATGTGTGCAACTGAGTTACCCCTCACTTGGCTCTATAGAAGTTAAATGAGCCAAATACAGGTGTATCTTCTCAGTTAACCTGTAGAGTTTGGCTTTGGGTCCACCCCTTTGGTGGAGTCTTTAGCATCTGAGCTACTAAAAGAAGAACTTTTTCCTCCCCAAACCAGTATGTATAGTAGGTTAGGCGTTTAAATTGTGGTGACATAGCCTAATATATGTTAACAGGTGAAGTCTCATTATATATAAAACTAACTCCCTTCAAGCATCACTTTCTGTCTTTTGTAAGGTGATGGTCAGATTCTCTTAAGCTAAGTAGTTGATTGCAGTGGCTAAATCTGGTTATTGCTTGTAAGTATAGGAAAAGTTAAGAATGTACAAGGAAACAGAATGGTAGAGAATCCTATAAGTCCAGTATTGTAGCACACACCTATAATACCAGCACTCTGGGGGCTGAGGCAGGAAGCTCACCTTGAGTTCGAGACCAGCCTAGGCTACATAGCAAGACCCTGTCTCAAATAAAAAAAAATTCTAACCTGCAGGAGTGTCCTGGCCATCCTCATGTTCCCACTGTTACTACAATGCCGTGTGGGGTGATGGAACTGACACACCCATGCTGAGTGTGAGCCGGATCCTGAGGGCTCTTTGATGGGGAGTTACTGTTTGTAAAGGGGTGACATCCTGGGGGAATTAAGAGAGCCCAGAGAGCAGTGAACCAGTGGGAGGCCAAGGGGCGCTCAGCCAGATGCAGCCCCAGGCATCTGTCTGCTCTTCCTGTGAGCCACACTGGAGACCGAGCCTGGGGCTCTCAGGGCATCCCCAGCCAGACCCTGGAGATCAATCGGGAGTTGCTCAGACTAACCTCTGCCTCCCAGGTAGCTCTGAAGACAGATACCCATATTCAGCTGTGCAACTCCTAGGGCGTGGCAAGAGTTGGGGGTAGAGGGTCAGTCCATCCTAATGAAGTAAGGACCTCCATGAGGGAAAAACTGAAAGTTGCACGTGAGAGCGGGACAGGAAGTACCCAATGCAGTGTCTGGCTGCCAGACAGCCTTTTAGAATGCTAATTTCTGTGTGGAAAAGGCGGTGGATCAGTGGGTCAGTCTGTAAACATTTGAGACAAGCACACAGCACTGCCATAAAAGCGTCGTGTGTAGTATGGAAAATCACCAGGCTGATCCACCCAGACTGCTACAGCAGATGGCTGTGTTTCTCTCAGCCATCGGTTACTAATGTTCAGTCCAGCGTTTCCGTTTTTAGTCCTTTCTCGTGAGCCATTCCTTGTTCTGAGTTCCCACTGGATGGTGGGTTTGCAGTGGCAGGTTACTGGGACGCAGGTCAGCAGGGTGTGTGCTTAGCGCAAGGCCCTCGGTTCTGTCACCACCACCACCACCCAGAACAGTGCAAATGGCCTTGAAGCTCCAGCCTGGGAACAGCCACTGAGAATATAGGTGGAAGAAAGCAGGCTGTGAATGAAAAACCCAGGCCCAACTCCTGGTCCTGCCACCTATCACCCATGTGATTCAGAAAACGATGTAATTTGTTTTGCTTGTTTGAATCCAGGGCTTCTTTTTTTTTGGTACCGGGGATCGAACTCACGACCTCACACTTGCCAGGCAGGCGCTTAAGCCACTGAGCTAAATCCCAGCCCTGTTTTGCTTATTTGAGACAGAATCTCTACATAGTTCAGGCTGGCCTCAACTCCCAGTCATCGTCCTGCCTTGGCCTCCTGAGTGCTGGGATTACAGTTGTGCACCACTGTACCCAGCCTGTAATTTCTTAATTTTTTCTTTAGCTGTAAAAGAAGAGTAATGCCAGTTATTAGGGTTTCAGAAACTAGCAGTACTGGTAAGTATATGTATACACAATGCTATTAAGAAAGACGCATGGTAGGGTCGGGGATTTAGCTCAGTGGCTTAAGTACCTGCCTGGCAAGCACGAGGTCATGAGTTCGATCCCCAGTACCAAAAAAGTAAAGAAGAAAGACGCATGGTAGGTGGCATGTGCCTGTCCCTCAACAGGCTGAGGCAGGAGGATCACAAGTTCAAGGCCAGCCTGAGCTATCTGGTAAGACATTTTTCCAAAAGCCAAAGGGGGAAAAAAAAAAGACCTGTATCCCTTTCACTGTTCTGATAGGCTTTATTCTGTTTTATTTCTTCTTTATTTGCATTAAAATAATATCTACAAAGCATACAGTGTAATGTTAGCACCCAGGATGGATCACCTGCCTCCTGGGTATTCTCTTTCCTTGGGGACCTGCCCCTGCCCCAAGCCCTCCTGTGTGCTTTGCTCTGGGGCAGCGCTGACCGGAGCCTTGTGCTGCCGCCAGCCCTCGGCGTGGATAGAATTCACCAGATGGACTGCGTCCTGTGAGTCAGATGGCCCAGGCTTGCTCCTCGGCATTGGCGTTCTCCCCCCTCCCCAGCCCGGGCCTCCGCGGCTCTGCCCGGCCCTGTCGTGTCTCCCTGGTGTCTCTTCAGTTGCCGCGGACCCACCGCCCTGTCCTGTGCGGAGGTACAATCTAAGCTTGGGGATCGGAGCACAGAGGTGGAAAGAAGCGTGGTCACACAGGGTCATGTGTCTGGGGTCTCAGCTACTGTGGAGGCTGAGACGGGGGGATCACCTGAGCCCCGAGTTCAGGGCAGCATGGGAAGGAACATCCTGAGACGAGACAACTGAGACACCCTAGTCACTGCCTGGGGAGTGGCCTAGACGTGGCCTCGAATTGTCCTGCTTGTGTGACACTGTCATGGCCAGAGTTTTTCAAAAAGACCAAAAGGGGGAAAAATAAATTTATATATATATATATATATACACACATATATATGTATGATACAGTAAAGAAAAATGTAGAATACTTGTACATGGTATAAACTCAGCTTTTTAAAAAAAAAGCTATAGGTAAAAATAAGTAAATCCGATAAAATAGCACAATTTACTTTTTTTTTTTTTGAGGCAGGGTCTTGCTGTGGAGTTCAGGCTGGCCCTGAGCAATGTAGTTTGGTCTTGCCTTGGCCTCATGACAATCTTCCTGCCTCAGCCTCCCAAATGCTAGGATTACAGACAGATGTGCATCACCACACCCTATCAAAATTTGCTTTTGGAAAGTAGGATTTAGGGTAACTATTGCAGGGGGGTCTTCTTTTATTGTTTTGTTGGGGTTTTTGTACTGGTAATTGAACCCACGACTTCGCACTTGCCAGACAGGCACTCTCACACGGAGCTGTGGCCCTGGCCTGGGTTTTACTTTGTGTGAATTTTTTATTTTGGTCCAATACACATAACATTCTCCATTTAAGTCACGTTCGTGTGCGCAGGGTGCTCAGAGCTCACTGTGCAGACATCCCACTGTGCATCTCCAGAAGTTTTCCTTGCACAACTGCAATCCTAAACCTGTTCAACAGAACTGCGCCCCTTCCGCCCTGCCGCAGCTCCTGGCAAAACCCTCTGCTGCTTGTTGCGGATGTTGGCCGCTCCAGGGCAGGGCCAGCGCTGGCCTAGGCAGAGCTGTGCGCCACCTGTCTTGTGGCTGGCTGACTGCGCTCCACACGCTAGGGCAGGTGCGGGGTTCCCTCCGCAGGACTGGCGGTGAGTGAGCACCCGAAGAGCGCTTGCTGCTTCACCCCCGATGGAGGCGGGGCTCCACAGTCAGCTGTGGAGAAGGGGGTGCTCTGCAGGGGTGTGAGCGTGCAGGCTCTATTAGGGAGTAAAGACAGAATGAAGGGACACTCTGGAAGTTCAGAAATGGCCTATTTTGAATTTGTGAGGCTGAGGATATACCTCAGCAGCACAGCACTTGTCTGACAAGCACAAGATTGTGAGTTCGATCCCTAGTACCAAAAAAAAAACGATTTGTGAGGATTTTCTGACCTCACTCATTTGGTATCAG